>SJXQ01007415.1:808438-957089 GCA_006408695.1 Aepyceros melampus | reverse complement strand
TGTCCTACTTGGGAGGGCAGGAAGAAAAACTGGACAGTAAGTGGGCTTGGTGGATGGAGGTTTAGCTTTGTACCTAAAGGCCGGGTCTTTTCACAAGGAGACTAAAAGGGACCTTGCTTCCAATTTTCCCTCTTCCATTCCCAGAGCTAGCACAGGGCTTAGAAGAATGCCCTTGGTCTGTTGGTCCAGTGTTGTCTGTCATCCATTTAAGTGTTCCCACTTTCAAGTGACAATCCTCCTTGGCCCTGCCATGGGCAGAGCATGTCTGGCATACCAGCCTGACTTTTACGCCCTAAATCTTGAGTTGAGGAAATATATGCACAGGAGTCAAAGAGATGTCTTTATATCTGACTGTACATAAATGAATTTTTTTTTCCTTTTTGGTGCAATAAAGTTTGTTTTGGCAGAAGGAGGAAGCGCCTGTGGGTGTGGGAGGGTTTGTGTAAAAGGAAGAATGATCGTTTTGACAACCAAACTTATCACCTAGGCCTGAAACTGTTGGATAGTGCTCGTTGGAAGCCAGAAACTTGGGTTACATGATGTGGTGTGGAAGCAGGACTGCTAGTGACAGGAAGTTTCCATCCATCAGAAATACGGTCCCTTTTTTGAGGCTGTAACTTCGGCAGTCAAGGAGAGGAATGCCACCTTGGTCTCAGTCGCTTCCATACCTATTCAGGAAGTGAACATATCCTAAAGGACAGGCAGAGCTAGACAGGCTCAGACTATAGAGCCCCTTGGTAAGGGGAAGGTGTGTCAATATGGATAGCCCAAACCATTGGGTTTTCAGTTTTCTGATAGCAAACCAACCCTGCGGAATTTAGAATTAAAGACCATGAAGATAGAACTTAACTCTGGCCACCCAGCTTATCACCTCTATTTGCTAATAGAAGGCTCTTGCTTTCTGGTACAGAGGCTTCTCTTGGTTGACCATCTGTATAGGAAGAAATTAAATACAAATCTATTAACCTGTGCCATGCTAAGCTAAAGCAAAGTGTGGGCTCTGGGGTTAGTTGGCCTAGGCTCTGACTTGAGCTCTGCTTAAGGTGGTAGGTGAAAGTGAAGTCGCTCAGTCGTGTCCGACTCTGCAACCCCATGGACTGTAGCCTATCAGGCTCCTCCGTCCATGGGATTTTCCAGGCAAGAGTGATGGAGTGGCTTGCCATTTCCTTCTCCAAAGGTGGTGGGTGGCCCCTGTTAATTAAGATTCCTCACCTGAAAGGTTAGGGCACCCATTTGACGTTTACCATTGTGAGGACGATATAAAAGGTATATAAAAATGGGTGTCTCGTGGGTGTTCAATAAATGATTCCCACCAATAAGGCTAGAGGGACCTGGTGATCACTATAGGAGGGAAAGTCAGTCAGAGAGAAGTAACTGCATCCACTATTGGTTGATTCCCCTCAAATTCCATTTTCTTTCCTCTAACCACCGTTGACCTGTATTTCCTTCACACTCACAGCTGAGTCTGCAGCCATAAGCTGGAACCTCTGCAGAGGAAGCTGGGAGAGACTGAATGTTTTTTGGCCTATTAGGGTCTGCTCATTTGAGATAAGGAACATCTTATGAGGAAGGGGTTGGAATTAAGAGACTAGAATTTATGTCTCAGGGCTACAGAGACTAGACTGTCCTAGCCAGGAGACAAGGCAGCCTTCATTCTAGGCCCGGCTCGACCATGACCTTGTGGTAGATGACCTGTGCAAGTCGTTTTATACGTGCTAGCAGTTTTCTGTTACTCAGGTTATCCTTAGTGGATAAACAAGGTTTTCTCCAATAAAAATGCAATGTGAAGGCACTTTAAAAAATAATAATAAAGCAATGAATGAAGAATATTGGGGGAAGAAAAAAACTTGGAATTTTTTGGGGGGTTTTTTTGGTTCTTTTTTAAAACAAAGTTGTCCAGGTTTTATTCACCACCAGCTCCTCCCTCTTCTCCCTGCCTGTTGCTGTGCCCACTTCATTCCCAGTCAAGGGAGTGCTTCTCTGGCCTCCTCTGCTGTAATCTCCTGGGAGTAGAGGTCAGTGAAAAGAGCTGGCAGCCAGTAGTGGGCCTCCCCTGGGGCCTGCAGGTCCAGCCAAGCCAGCCCTTCCTTCAGCAGGTGTTCCTGGTGGAAAAAGGAAAAAGGAAAAAGTTGAGAAAGGGGAGTTTCCACAAAGTAGGGTATATAATCTTCAAACCTATCTTGGCTTCAGTAGGGTTTTCAAACTAAATCTATAAGAGTGCCTTCACATATCCACACAGTGGAACTGGAATGATGTGTTTAACCTCGATCTTTGCCCGCTGTGTGAGAAATACTACCACATTGCTTAATCTGTGCTGCTGGGAAAGAGGATCATGACAAAGGGGGATGTTGTGGAAGGAAGGTAGGGCCACAGAAACATTGGCTGCATGGCCTTCAGTAAATCACTAACTCCATTCCTAAAACAAATGGAGATCACTAACTTTCAGTTAACTTACTGGGTAACAGACAGCTACAAGACAGGGAAACCCTTTTGGAGAAGTTAATGGAAAGTCTGTGTTAGAATGGACTCATAGTTCCTTTAACTGGAAATATGCTCCAGATGGGTTGGTTTGACCCAATATTATTAAACAAATGTTTATGTCATCCTCACTTCACAGATGAGGTTAAGTCTTTAGATTAACTGCCTGGGTAAGGATACTGAAAGCCAGGGCTCCTACATGTTCATGCTACTCTCTCTTCACACTAGTCTTTAATTAGTACCAGGAAACTTGTATATATAAAACTATATATAAATGCACTAATTATAGAAATATAATATTATTAGTTAATAATTCCCTTCACTCTGTATCAACTGTTAATTTCAGTCAAACCACATTAACCATCTGACCAGGCTCTACAGGTCATGAGAGAAGGTGTTGGTGACTCCCCAGTGGCAGTGGCAGGCTGGTTGTACCTGTGTGCCAGTGTTTGAAGCCCCTTCCTTTGTGAGTTCTACCTCTCTGTGCCATCTGCAGAGAAACACTGGGATTGCTTCTGTGTGGTACCAACAGCCTTCAAGGCAAGAAGTTAGCAGAAAGCAGCTGCAGCCCTTGCCTGAATGGTACCTGTCTACCCACCTCCCATCTAGGGCCCATCTTTTCTCAGCTATTCCAAATGTCACGTACCAACACTTGCCGTGCTCGCTCCGTCTCCCACTTAAGACTGGCCTTGATATCACTGACAGTCACATAGCCATTTTTCTAAAGGAAGGAATGGGGAGTGAGTTAAGTGTGTGCTTTCCCTTAGAATCCAGCATCTGCCCAGGGACAAGTAATTTATCTAGACAGGAGGGGGACCTGCCCTTGCATAAAGCCTAAGGGAGCACAGAAAAGAATGTTTAGAGGTCCCGGCAGAGAGTAAGAAGTGATTTTCAGGATGAAAGAGGTAGGCAGACTGAGGTGCTCAGTCTTAAGTAGAATCCCTGGTACTAAATATTAATTAGACTTTTATCAGAAAACTAGAGAGTATGGCAAAGATTCAGAATGATTAACTAATAGGAAGGAATGATGATCATCAAAACTGATCATAATCTAAAATAATTAGGAATTCAGCCCTTGTCCAGCCTCACCCAAACCATTCCCCAACCCAGAAAAGCCCCTCCCTTGTTCAGTTCTCGTCTACATTACAGCACTGAAAACTGAACGTGTCTTCCCTAAACACATGATAAGGATCTGAAGGAAGATGGTATAGCTTAAGGCACTATTAAGGAACAGGAGGATGGCAAACAAGATTAAAAATTTTTTTCAAAGAATCCATAAAGTAGTTTTACAAAGACATCAAAAAAAATCTGTTCACCAAGGATATTCAGTTAGTTGTGTGCATGTCTGTCTACTACTCCACTAGAATGTAAGCTCTTTGAGAGCAGGAGCTATGTGGTACCCATCTTTATTTGCCCCTACAGCCTGGCCCAGTGCTTTGCACTGTAGCTGCTCAATAAACATCTGCTAAATAAGCACAGGTCTGAGTAGTGCATCCGTTAAGACAGTTTCAGCAAAAGCATGAGTGATGGTGGGGAGGTCAGAAAATACCTTCCTAGACTGTCATGCACGCACACACACACACACACACACACTCAGAAGGCACACCGGTACCTCTGCCAGCTGCAGCACCACAGTGTGATCCATATTGAGCTCAGCAGGAACAGACTGAATGAGGTAAGTGCCACCCACAGGGATGATGCCGAAGCCAGTGCCGAGTGCCTTTAGTTTCTTGATGGCCCTGATCAGGTCGTCTCTGAGGTGAGGAAGAGCTGCATAAAGATCCCTGGCAGACCAGACCTAGCAACAATGAAGTTTCAGCTCTGCCCTAGGCAGGATACCCTGATGGAAGACTCACAAGTCTGCACAGCATTTAACTACATCGGTAAAAAGGCAGGGTTACAGTGCACCACATTCAAGGGAGATGGTAGAGGAGTCAGGCTTTCCATTCAGCAAGCCGTTCCAACACCAGAGGTAAAAAACGGCTGCCAGGAGCCCATCAGGAAATGTGAATAAGCGAGCTGAACTTAATAGGGAATAGTCTGAACCATGGCAAAATACAGAATGCTTATCCATTTGAAAGGGGGCAACCCAGCTGATTACTGCCATTTGGAAATGCAGACCCAGCAGTATTAGATTTTCTGATTCCTTAGTTAACAATTAACTGAAATTAGAGAAGAAAACCCACGTCTGAAAATGTGCAGACCACATATGCAGTCTACATACTGATTAGCTTTTTTCACCTTTCTCAAATTGGAGTCATGCATAAAGGCTAGTGAACCAGGACCATTTAGACCCCATCTTCTGAGCTCAACTCCTTTCCCCAGCCTTTCTCAGTGCCTGCTCTAATCTCCTTGACCACAAATAATGTCAAGAGTATACACCGCCTCAAGTATGTTTTAAAAAAATGTATGTGTATACACACACATTCACATATTTATGCATGCTTACAAGGAAATCTGTCAAAATGTTTAATAGTTATAATCTCTCAGCTGAGAAACAATGGGTGGTTTGGGTTTTTTTTATATCTCTCTTCAGTTTTCTAAAATGAAAATGTTTCTTCTGATCATAAAGAGGAATAAAAAAAATTTCTAAACTAGCCTAGATCTACAAACAGTAAGGAGAAAAGATTTCCACCTGATTTTTTAAGACCTTTCTATACTCCAAGAGGTTGGAAGACAAAACCTACTGGCTGACATCCTGGGCGAATTTGCCCCTTCCTTTTAACACCTGTTGATGCAGTTCCTCCAAAGTTATCAGACCTATTGGAGAGGGGGGACAGAAAGCAGTTGAAGGATTACCTTTATGACTTAAAAAAGTCAGCATCATATCTGAAAAACTATAAATGTTCTCTTGACACCAGGGCTGTGTCTACAGCCAATGATTTCTAACTGGCTTTAAGACCATTCAATAAGCTTAAGATGACACCACTGGATGACCATTTTGAAGGTCACATTTTGGATAGCTCAGAGACTCAGTTGGTATCACTACACCTCGGAGAAGCAGGCAGGCCTACCATTACTGATGAGAAGATCATAACCCAAACACATCATCTCTCAAGGGAAAGGCCTATTTTCTACCTCCCTATATGTTCTGTAACAACTTGGAGCTAAGCTTTCCTGACCAAAGACCTGTGGAGAATAGAGAGAATCATTCATGTTTACCGCCGGTCATGGAGACCAGCCATGAATTCAACTGCATGAAGCACTGATGTACTTCTCAGGACCAAACAGCTTCTCAAGACTTTACTGGCCTGCAGACTGCCAGACTGGAAAGATCACTTTTCAAGATGTTTTTTTCTTTCTCAGAGAAGCCCAAAGCCCAGTCCACAGGACTCCATTCAGCCACCCTCACCTCCATTCCGGTGCTTCAGGGCCAGGCACACTTCAATAATCTGGACACCTAGCTCGTAATAGAAGTCTCCCACGCCTAGCATCTCAGACCAAAATCCTTTTCCAGCTAAAAGACAGAAAAAAAAGCTAGGTTATTCATTAGTTAACAACTTTTTCTTTCAAAGCTAGATTAAAACATCTACTCTATGGGCAGTCCTCTCTGCCCAGTGTTAAGCCCTTCTGGACTCAGGATGCTCAACACAATCTGACTCTTGGTTATTCCTACTAAACAGGTCCAGAAAGTTTTAAAAGTGGGCAATCCAGAAAGCAGTGCCATTTGGCTGCTGTCTGGCTCAGAGTGAAATATAATGGGACATATGGTCTAGATAAAGCTAAGAGTATAAGCAGACCTGGCATTCAAAAGTCCACTGGAGATATTTTATTGAGTAAAAAATGCAGGTTATAAAGCAGTAATTACAGCATAATCCCATATATCTTTAAAAAATAGTTTATAAATATGAAGTGAATATGATTTACTTTCTATGTCTAGAAAGTAAATATACCTTAACCATACTTTATCTCTGCAATAACGGGCAGGATCAAAAGACTTCTACTTTCTCATTTTCTTTTATTTTCTTTGTTGACTGACTGAAACACATACCACTTTTATCAAAACTAAATTTTTTTTTAACAAAGGAAAAAACAGTCATAAAAAAATTTTAGAGCACATCATTCCAGGGAAGATCATTTCCACTCAGCCTGCACTCCAATCTCTCCATTGTTCCCATCAAGCTGGACTCCATTCAGTTATCCTGCTAGGTACTCCCTATGGATAACATCCTCTGGATCTCCCGGTAAGACTTTACAGATGTTCCAGCAATAGTGATGACAACTAGGTGAGCTCTGTCCCTTAGCAACCAAACACTGTACCCCTACGGATTCCTTACAGGCCAGAGGGTCCACTCCAATAGTGGCACACATGTCTTGAAACTGCACCCGGAACTCAGGATTCTTCCGGATCTCCTGCTTGTGTTTGCTGGCAAATTCTTCCAGGTTGGTCTTGAACATGTCCAACTGCTTTGACATCTGCAGGATGAACAAAGGGAAGGTTAGGGGCAACCCAGCCAAGTGATAACTAAATGCCAAGAGGAGATCCCTGGGCCAGTGGCACGGCAAAGGCTGAAATAACCTACATCTTCAGGACTACCATAATACTGTTAACTGTTCCTTTCCTGTTTTTTTCCTGCCTCTCCCTCACAGTTCTTCTATAACAGAAACAAGATGCTGTAATGTTGCTTCAATTCTAAAACACACATTTTTCCCCTACGTGTTTCTGTTCTAAAGTCAATATTCATCTAATAATTCTTTCTTTCCCATTCTTTTTTTTTAAATCTTCGTATTTACTCATTCATTCACTTTCTTCCAGATTTATTGAGATAAAACTGACTTACAGCACTATATATACAGCATTATACGGCATAATTATCTGACTCATATACATCATGAAATGATCACAGTTAAGTTTAGTGAATATCTATCATCTCATACAGATACAAAATTAAAGAAATAGAAAAAAAAATGTTTTTCCTTGTGATGAGAACTCTTAGGATTTACTCTCTTAACAACTCATTATATAACATGTAAGTGCTTTTCTTTTTCCCAGGGTGGGGGGTGGGGAATGTTATTAAACTGAAGGACCTACAAACAAGGACCTACTAATAGCATAAGGAACTCTACTCAATATTCTGTAATGACCTATATGGGAAAAGAATCTGAAAAAGAACAGATATTGTGTAACGGACTCAACATGCTATACATTTGAAACTAACAGAACATTGTAAATCAACTCTATGCCAATATAAAATACAATTATTTTTAAAAAGCTAATGAAATTAATTGAAGACGCACCTAATAATCAATTTTGCAGCATTCACACAGTGGGAAATCTTCAGCAACTGACAGAAAAGCTTGATAGGAGAGTAAGCAAGTCTGGCATGAGTCAGGCGTGTTGTTGAATCTTTGGGTCAAGGACCTCCCTGAGGATAACCCTGGATAAAGAATCTCTGAGGAAGGGTTTTGAGTCTACAGTCTACCACATTACATTCTAAAGCTACATTCTGTTTAGCTTCAGGGGCTATTCTGATTTCCTATTTGCATTACTCCTTCTCTTTCCCTAATTAACAAAGCCTATCTTCAACCCACCAAGAATAATCACTCCTGGCCCAGCATGTCCTCATTTTCTATTTAAAATTTGTATGTTATTATAGTCACCATTTCCAGTTGATTCCTGCATGTTATCTCCCTCTATGACTGGGACCTTTTGAAGAGCACAGCCTGTGTCTACCTTCTTTCCTCAGTCCAAGGGCCCCAATTCCCTGCCTCACTGCCTCCTTTTCTTCACCAGGAAAAATAAGTGAGTACACTAGAGGGCATGTACAGAAAAGGAAGTACTAGAGAAGGAAACTGCAGGAACCACACCCTTGTCACTGTCACACACTTCTGGTACGCACCCAGATGTGATGGTGGTGGGTGCCAGAGGTTAGGCAATATTTCCATGTTATTCTTTGGCATTTAAAACAAAAACTCAAAAGACCCAAATCAAAGACGCATCTAATAATCAAATTTGAAACATTCACACAGTAGGAAATCTTCAGCCACTGACATGGCTTAAGTTTTCTACCACTTACTATCTATGTAACCTTGGATAAAGCACCTAACACCTCAGCGCCCTCAATTCTAACTGCAAAGAACAGAGTTCTTTCTTGATAGAACTGTCAAGAGGAATGAACAAGACAGCGTACCTCAAGAAAATGGACATATGCCTGGGATGCTGAAAGTAGGTAATCATTCAAAGATGTCAGCTATCATTGTTATTCGCAAGTCACCTAAATGATCTGAGCAGCACAGAATCAGATACCCTATTTTAGGTTGATCCAAGCAATCTGGTTTGTATCAGAGGGGTCCTGCCCAGCCTCGTGGGATCTCTTTTGCTACCTGGAGCCCTCCAACCTACTCACCTGGGCCAGCTGGTCCTCAGCCAAGACAGTCCCTCGCTCCTTGTACTTGGCCTGTCAGGCAAACAGACAAGGATGAGTTGAGCGAATGGATGCTGGGGGCTCCCACTTGTATCGCCTCCTCAGAAGTATGAAGAGGAGGGTCTCGCAAATGGTTTTTCTTAGGGAGAGGAGGGAACAGACGACTCCCTTGTAATCAAATTGAAGGGCGTGGGGGAAAGGACTGATGGGTCTGGGGATGGTGACATTCCAATCCACCGGAAGCTGAAGAAACTCAGCTCCCCGGGATCCGAGAAGCCCACGTCAAATTCTTTCGGGAGGCTATTTGAGGGTATAGAGCTCTGCTCGGAGAGATTTGTCTCTCGCGAGTCAGGGGTGGCTGTGGGCCCGCCTTCTTCCCCTCACCTCGGCAAGCTTCTTCTTGGCGATGGCGCCAGCTCCCACCCCACGACGGTGCATCCCCGCAGTGGCCCGCGGGCCTCCCCGCTGCCGGGACCCCGGGTCTCCACGTCCCGGGATCCGCCACCGGCTCCCCGACGCGGAAGCGCGTGTCGTACGTCATCTTCGCGCGACGGAAGTCACGTCCCGACTTCCGGCTGAGGAGCTGGAGTCGCCCACCGCCAGGGTCCCAACGGCCCCGCCTCTTGCGCCGAGAAGGAACTGCAAAATTGCGGCGGGTGTTGCCACCCACGTGTACTCTCGGATCCTCTTAACTTCCTGTGGCTGTCCTCAACTGCCACCCCAGTTTCAAGTGGAGGTCCGCCACTGTTCCTTGGCTGTCTGCCGAGTGCCATACGCTGAGTTGGACACTAAGAATTCTGTATCAAGCATACAGCAATCCATTCTATGCTAATAGGGTTTACCTTTTGGAATCACTCAGAGCTTCTGACTGGGGAAGGTCTTATAGTTAAGAAGTTGGACTCTGAAATTTCCCTAGCTCGTAGTTTCCACTACATATGATCCAGTTGTTTAGTCTCTTAAGTAAAGTCTTTCAGTCGTGTCCGACACTGCGACCCCATGGACTGGAGCCTACCAGGTTCCTCAGTCCATGGAATTTTCCAGGCAAGAATACTGGAGTGTGTTGCCATTTCCTTCTCCAGGGGATCTTTCCAACCCAGGGATGGAACCCGGGTTTCCCGTACTGCAGGCAGACGCTTTACCATCTGAGCCACAAGTCGTGTGCTACTCTTAAGACCCCATGGACCATAGCCGGCCAGCCTCCTCTGTCCAAGGGATTTACTGGAGTGGGTTGCCATTTTCTTCTCCAGGAGAATCTTCCCCACCCAGAGATGGAACTCGTGTCTCTTGCATTGCCAGGCAGATTCTTTATCGCTGAGCCACCAGGGAACTTCAGGCAAATACCTTAATCACTTGTGTTCCATACACAGTTGTGAAAGAGTAATACCTACTCATGAAATTATGAGAAGCCAGAAAATATATAACAAAGCATTTAGTACAATGTTCGGCACGTGGATATCAGCTGTGTTTGTTATTCATCAGGTCTGTGATAGAATCAGTTTTCTCTGTGTTTAGAAAGCTCCATATGTGATTTCCAAGGGCTCTCCTTGTGGCTCAGATGGTAAAGAAGCTGCCTGAATGAAAGAGACCTGAGTTTGATCCCTGGGTCAGGAAGATCCCCTGGAGAATGGAATTGCTACCCACTCCAGTGTGCTTGCCTGGAAAATCTCATAGACAAGAGCCTGGTGGGCTACAGTTCTTGAGGTTGCAGAGGGAGACAGGACTAAGCGACTAACACTTTCACTTTTCTTTTTTCTTTTTTTAAGTAGGTGATTTCCATAACATTATTGAGTCTTGCAGAGGAGCCAGTAGAGGTTTGGAGGAGCCAATGGAGGTTTCTTAAGTCAGAGAGTAGTAATAAATTTTTGTTACAGGAAAATTAGTGGCAACCTAGACTTAATTTTTGAGTCAGTTGTAGCAGTCCAAAGAAGAAATGGTAAGGGGGGAATTAAGATGGTGGCAGTAAGGATAGAGAGAATGGGACAAATTCAGGATGTATTAAGGTGGGATGGTAAAACTGATGAGACGGGGGCAGTGAGTGAAAGTCGCTCAGTCGTGTCTGTTTCTTTGTGACCCCCATGGACTATACAGTCTGTGGAATTCTCCAGGCCAGAATACTGGAGTGGGTAGCTGTTCCCTTCTTCAAGGTATCTTCCCAAACCAGGGATAGAATCCAGGTCTCCTGCATTGCAGGTAGATTCTTTACTAGCTGAGCCACTTGGGAAGCCCAGGAATACTAGAGTGGGTAGCCTATCCCTTCTGTAGCAGATCTTCACAACCCAGGAATCAAACCGGGGTCTCCCACATTGCAGGCAAATTCTTTACCAGCTGAGCTACCAGGGAAGCCTGAGATGGGGGCAGAGTGGGTGGGAAAACTTAGCAGGATGTTCAACTTCCTGGCTTAGGCAACAGGGTGGTGCCATTCAGAGAGGCAGAACAGACTACAAGATGAAGTTGAGGAAATAACTGAGTGGTTTTGAAAATGCTGAAATTGAGGTTTGTGTGATATCACTGGAGAGATGGCCAATTGTCATTCAGATGTACGGGTTTTAAGTTCTGTGGAAAGATATGGGCTGGGCTACAGGTCAAGGCAAAACCGTGAATGTGACTAATGTTACCAGAGTGTTTTCAAGTAAAAGGATAAAAAGAGGACGTGAGGGACTTCCTTGGTGGTCCAGTGGTTAGGAATCCACCTTGCAAAGAGGAAGATGCAGGTCCATCCCTGGTCAGGAACTAAGATCCTAGATGCTGCAGAGCCTCTAAGCCTCTGCCCTCAACAAAAGAAGCACATGGTGCCACAGTGAAGACCCAGAGCAGCAAAAAAAAAAAAAAAAGAGGATGGGAGCAGGGACTTCCCTGGCGGTCCAGTGGTTAAGACCCTGTGCTCCCAATTCGGGGGCACAGATCAGGGAACTAAGATTGTGCATGCCACACAGCACAGCTTCAGGAAATAAAAGAGGATAGGAGCAGAGATAGGTGGCAGGATATTTAGTTGGCATTTGGGGCCTTGAGGGATTGTGGAGCCATGAGCCCAAAGAGTCTAGGTCCGAGGATTTCATGGGACAAGCAGTCACACCACCCCTAGGCTACCTGCCTCTAGGTAGAGAAATAATGCTCTGTCTTGCTAAAAATATTCAGCACTGTTATTTTGTGTTTTCCTCTCTTTTGAAGCAGAAGGAATGTTAATAGATTCATGGACTAAGGCTGAAACAGTTATTCAGGCTATCATAGTCATACCTTTAGGCTCATTCTGATGCATACCCTCAGATAATGAACATAGATAACATAACCCCCCTTAAACGCAAACTTACTTTCACAAACACAGATTTGTCCCCTCCAGCACATATATTTGACACACTTTCATACACACTCAATCCTCCATTATGCCTACCCACCCCTGACTATGAAAAACACACTGACCTCATACATACACACATTGATTTTGAGCTCATATTTTCATATTCTTACTATACCACTGCTTAACACAAAAAACTCAGTCCTTTAGATCCTCATTGATGCCATCTAGACACACCGACCTCATTTTTTACTCTGTGACTCCTTAACATGTACAAACTGACCCCCTCACTCACATTCATTACTTCAGAGAACTGTGGTGTTGGAGAAGACTCTTGAGAGTCCCTTGGACTGCAAGGAGATCCAACTAGTCCATCCTAAAGGAGATCAGTCCTGGGTGTTCATTGGAAGGACCGATGCTGAAGCTGAAACTCCAATACTTTGGCCACCTGATGCAAAGAGCTGACTCATTGGAAAAGACCCTGATGCTGGGAAAGATTGAGGCAGGAGGAGAAGGGGACGACAGAGGATGAGATGGTCGAATGGCATCACCAACTCAATGGACACGGGTTTGGGTAGACTCCAGCAGTTGGTGATAGACAGGGAGGCCTGGCGTGCTGCAGTTCATGAGGTCACAAAGAGTCGGACATGACTGAGTGACTGAACTGAAGTGAACCCTGGGTTGGGAAGATACCCTGAGGAGGGCATGGCAACCCACTCCAGTATTCTTGCCTGGAGAATCCCCATGGGCAGATGAGCCTGACGGGCTACAGTTCACAGGGTCACAAATAGTCATACACAACTGAAGAGACTTAGGACGCCTGCACCTTCAAATGCACACATACTTCTTGAAGTACACACATTGGTCCTTGATAAACTTCATTGGCACCCATGAGCAGACATGCTTATTTCCTTCTTCAGACACATTTGTTCTCCTCTATAAGAGAAAGTTTGTTGACCAATAATGAGCTGGTAAATAATCACCTCTCTAGGTTGGAAGAGAGGTGCTCTGATTTATAGCATTTGCCAATTTCCATAGTGTAAATACATTGAGTATGCCCTTTCAAGCTATTGTTTCAAGTTATCAGTGCTTTTGCAACTGCTCACAACATTACTGCCAATTTCACAATGCTCTTAGAAGCACTTTGGTCCAGTACACCACTGAATGCTGACCAACCTGGATGCCCTCACTTGCTCTAAGTGACTAATGAGTCACGGGTCTTACTGCAAAGTGGCTTAGAGCATGGGCTTATAATTCTCTGCCTCATGGAGGCAGTATAATGCGTGGTGAACAGCTATTACATTATCATTATCTTGAAGGATTGTGATGAGGCTTTAAATTAAATGAGATTACCATGATTTTTAAAAACTGATATTTACAAGTATGAACAAAAACAAGAGTTAAAAAAAAAAACCACACCAAAAATTGAAAAAAAAATGATGTTTGGAAAGTACTGAGCACAAATGCCTGGCCCACAGTAAGACAGTTGTACAAACTTTTAAAAATAACCCTTTCAGATTCGTGACTCACAGAGACACCCAAGATTGTAGAAATGCAGATCCAAACTCCTCCTCAATGCAGTCAGCTCTATCATGGAGAATCACTAAAATATATCCTCTGAGTAAAGGCATGCTCTAAATTATGTGATGCATACTTTTAGAACTCAAGGAGTTTAAAGGAAAGGAAACGCAAAATGTTACAACTGGAAGAGATTGCAAACTGGCAGGCTTCGGGCAAATTCAGTTCTCCAAGGAGTTTTATTTGGTCATCAGAATGCCTTTGGGGTCACATTTTTTGGGGTCACATTTCTTTCCCATTTTAACAGTCCCAATCTTTCCCCTTGTTTACATGCTCCTCACTTAGCTTATTTGGCTTACCAGCCCAGCCATTCAGCCAGTCCAGTTTGCCAGTCCCTGAAATTAAACTAACACTTTGGGTTTGTTTTTTTTTTTTTTTTTTGCCCCTACATGCAGCATGAAGAACTTTGCTGTGTAGGGATAAAACCATTTACGTCTGCAGTGGAAGCACAGTATTTTTTGTTTTGTTTTTTTAATTATGAAAATATGATAACACATACAAGAAGACTTGGAAAATACAGAACAAGGTTACATATAGATCCACTACATATTGAAATTAGTTTTTAAGTAGATAAATTAAGATTTTTAGTTGCCATTTTAATATCAAACTCTCAAGAATTAATAAACTGAATATACAGAGAAGTAGAAGGATATAGTAGACCTGAAAAGCATTATGAACCAGTTCAATATAATTAAGATTTATACAGTTTACACAAAAGAGTAGGATACAAATTCTATTCAAGTTCCCATAGACTATAAACTAAGAAACACTGGAAAATATCCAGGGACATAAGACCAAGTGCAAAAACTTGATGGTCTAAATTCCCATTTTCTTTTTTTTTTTGCAACATAGTATTTCTTTATATTCTCAACACTGGATTAGAAGTTTCAAGCCTCATTCAAATTTATTTTTAAATAAGTAAGATAATAAACTTTCTAGACTTTAATCAGTAATAATACTAGATATCAAATACATGAAGCTCTATCAAAGTTTCGAGTGAATATAAATTAGAAATCTAGCATTCTATTCATATTAAGGCGAACAAGTAGAATCAAAATGTCATAAATTGTTTAGCTAGTCAAACAGCGTTTTCAAAAATGTATATTATATATTATTTATGTATACATATGAATACACAGAAAAACGATACAAAAAAGATGACCCAGATAACCATGATGGTGTGATCACTCACCTAGAGCCAGACATCCTGGAATGTGAAGTCAAGTGGGCGTTAGGAAGCCCACTTGAATCACTAAGAACAAAGCTAGTGGAGGTGATGGAATTCCAGTTGAGCTATTTCAAATCTTAAAAGATGATGCTGCGAAAGTGTTGCACTCAATATGCAAGCAAATCTGGAAAACTCAGAGGTGGTCACAGGACTGGAAAATGTCAGTTTTCATCCCAATCCCAAAGAAAGGGAATGCCAAAGAACGTTCAAACTAGGACACAATTACACACATCTCACATGCTAGCAAAGTAATGCTCAAAATTCTCCGAGCCAGGCTTCAACAGTACATGAACCGTGAACTTCCAGATGTTCAAGTTGGATTTAGAAAAGGCAGAAGAACCAAAGATCAAATTGCCAACATCCACTGGATCATCAAAGAAGCAAGAGAATTCCAGAAAAACATCTACTTCTGTTTTATTGACTACACCAAAGCCTTTGACTGTGTGGATCACAACAAACTGTGGAAAATTCTTCAAGAGATGGGAATACCAGACCACCTGACCTGCCTCCTGAGAAATCTATATGAAGGTCAAGAAGCAACAGTTAGAACTATACATGAAACAGCAGACTAGTTCAAAATCGGGAAAGGAGTAAGTCAAGCCAGTATATTGTCACTCTGCTTATTTAACTTACATGCAGAATACATCATGCAAAATGCTGGGCTGGATGAAGCACAAGCTGGAGTCAAGATGGCCGGGAGAAATATCAATAACCTCAGATTTGCAGATGACACCAACCTTATGGCAGAAAGTGAAGAGGAATAAAAAGCCTCTTGATGAAAGTGAAAGAGGAGAGTGAAAAAGTTGGCCAAAAACTCAACATTCAGAAAACTAAGATCATGGCATCTGGTCCCATCACTTCATGGCAAATAGACGGGGAAACAATGGAAACAGTGACAGACTTTCTTTTTTTGTGGGAGGAGGCTCCCAAATCACTACAGATGGTGACTGCAGCCATAAAATTAAAAGACGCTTACTCCCTGGAAGAAAAGCTACGGCCAACCAACGTAGCATATTACAAAGCAGAGACATTACTTTACCAACAATGATCCACATAGTCAAAGCTATGGTTTTTCAAGTAGTCATGTATNTCTTTTTTTGTGGGAGGAGGCTCCCAAATCACTACAGATGGTGACTGCAGCCATAAAATTAAAAGACGCTTACTCCCTGGAAGAAAAGCTACGGCCAACCAACGTAGCATATTACAAAGCAGAGACATTACTTTACCAACAATGATCCACATAGTCAAAGCTATGGTTTTTCAAGTAGTCATGTATGAATGTGAGAGTTGGACTATGGAGAAAGCTGAGCACCAAACAACTGATGCTTTTGAACTGTGGTATTGGAGAAGACTTTTGAGAGTCCCTTGGACCGATAGAGAAGCTCTATACAGCCAGCAAAAACAAGACTGGGAGCTGACTGTGGCTCAGATCATGAACTCCTTACTGCCAAATTCAGACTTACATTGAAGAAAATGGGGAAAACCACTAGAACATTCAGGTATGACCTAAATCAAATCCCTTATGATTACACAGTGGAAGTGAGAAATAGAATTAAGGGACTAGATCTGATAGACAGCATACCTGATGAACTACGGGTGGAGGTTCGTGACATTGTACAGGAGACAGCAACACTGGTCATAGCAAACACCCTCTTCCAATAACACAAGAGAAGACTCTACACATGGACATCACCAGATGGTCAACACCGAAATCAGATTGATTATATTGTTTGCAGCCAAAGATGGAGATGCTCTTTACAGTCAGCAAAAACAAGACCAGGAGCTTACTGTGGCTCAGATCATGAACTCCTATTTGGCAATAGCCAAATTCAGACTTACCTTGAAGAAAAAAAGAGAAAACCACTAGACAATTCAGTTATGACCTAAATCAAATCCTTTATGATTATACAGTGGAGTGAGAAATAGATTTAAGGGAGTATATCTGATAGACAGAGTGCCTGATGAACTATGGATGGAGGTTCGTGACATTGTACAGGAGACAAGGATCAAGACCATGCCCATGGAAAAGAAATGCAAAAAAGCAAAATGTCTGTCTGAGGAGGCCTTACAAATAGCTGTGAAAAGAAGAGAAGTGAAAAGCAAAGGAGAAAAGGAAAGATATAAGCATCTGAATGCAGAGTTCCAAAGAATAGCAAGAAGAGATAAGAAAGCCTTCTTCAGCGATCAATGCAAAGAAATAGAGGAAAACAACAGAATGGGAAAGACTAGAGATCTCTTCAAGAAAATTAGAGATACCTAGGGAATATTTCTTACAAAGATGGGCTCAATAAAGGACAGAAATGGTATGGACCTAACAGAAGCAGAAGATATTAAGAAGAGGTAGCACTAATATACAGAAGAACTGTACAAAAAAGAGCTTCACGACCCAGATAATCATGTTTGTGTGATCAATCACCTACAGCCAGGCATCCTGGAATGTGAAGTCAAGTGGGCATCACTTGAACAAAGGATCACTATGAACAAAGCTAGTGGAGGTGATGGAATTCCAGTGGAGCTGTTTCAAATCCTGAAAGATGATGCTGGGAAAGTGCTGCACTCAATATGCCAGCACATTTATTTTTTTTTTATTTTTTTTTTGTTTTGCTTTACAATACTGTATTCGTTTTGTTACACATTGACATGAATTAGCCTGAGTGTACATGAACTCCCAATCCCGACCCCCACCTCCACCCTCCCGCCCCACACCCTCTCTCTGGATTATCCCCGTGCATCAGTCCCAAGCATCCTGCGCCAGCACATTTAGAAAACTCAGCAGTGGCTACAGGACTGGAAAAGGTCAGTTTTCATTCCAATCCCAAAGAAAGGTAATGCCAAAGAATGTCCAAACTACCACACAATTGCACTCATCTCACATGCTAATAAAGTAATGCTCAAAATTCTCCAAGCCAGGTTTCGGCAGTACATGAACTGTGAACTTGCCGATGTTCAAGCTGGTTTTAGGAAAGGCAGAGGAAGCATAGATTAAATCTCTGGATCATGGAAAAAGCAAGAGAGTTCCAGAAAAACATCTATTTATGCTTTATTGACTATGTCAAAGCTTTTGACTGTGTTGACCACAATAAACTGTTGAAAACTCCCAAAGAGATGACAATACCAGACCACCTAACCTGCTTCTTGAGAAACCTATGTGCAGATCAGGAAGCAACATTTAGAACTGGACATGGAACAACAGACTGGTTCCAAATAAGAAAAGTTGTGCGTCAAGGCTGTATATTGTCACCCTGCTTATTTACTTCTATGCAGAGTACATCATGAGAAACTTTGGGCTAGAAGAAGCACAAGCTGTAATCAAGATTGCTGGGAGAAATATCAATAACCTCAGATATGCAAATGACACCACCCTTATGGCAGAAAGTGAAGAGGAACTCAAAAGTCTCTTGATGAAAGTGAAAAAGAGAGTGAAAAAGTTGGCTTAAAGCTTAACATTCAGAAAACGAAGGTCATGGCATCTGGTCCCATCACTTCATGGCAGATAGATGGGGAAACAGTGGAAACAGTGTCAGACTTTATTTTTGGGGGCTCCAAAATCACTTCAGTTGGTGACTGCAGCCATGAAAGTAAAAGACGCTTACTCCTTGGAAGGAATGTTATGACCAACCTAGATAGAATATTGAAAAGCAGAGACAATACTTTGCCAACAAAGGTCCGTCTAACAAGGCTATGGTTTTTCCTGTGGTCATGTATGGATGTGAGAGTTGGACTTTGAAGAAAGCTGAGCTCTGAAGAATTGATGCTTTTGAACTGTGGTGTTGGAGAAGACTCTTGAGAGTCGCTTGGACTGCACAGAGATCCACCCAGTCCATCCTAAAGGAGATCAGTCCTGGGTGTTCATTGGAGGGACTGATGTTGAAGCTGAAACTCCAATATTTTGGCCACCTCATGCAACGAGTTGACTTATTCAAAAAGATCCTGATGCTGGGAGGGATTGGGGGCAGGAGGAGAAGGGGATGACAGAGGATAAGATGGCTGGATGGCATCACCAACTCGATGGACATGAGTTTGAGTCAACTCCAGGAGTTGGTGATGGACAGGGAGGCCTGGCATACTGTGATTCATTGAGTTGCAAATAGTCAGAAACAACTGAACGACTGAACTGAACTGAACTGATGAGACCAGATGCCATGATCTTAGTTTTTTGAATGTTGAAATTTAAGCCAGCTCTTTCACTCTTGTCTTTCACTTTCATTAAGAGACCTTTTAGTTACTCTTTACTTTCTGCCATAATGGTGGTGGAAATTGCATATCTGAGGTTATTAATATTTCTCCTGGAAATCTTGATTCCCTCTTGTGCTTCATGCAGCCCAGCATTTCTCATGATGTAGTATTGTATATAAGTTAAACAAGCAGGGTGACAATATACAGCCTTGACATACTCTCTCCTGAGTTGGAACCAGTCTGTTGTTCTATGTTTAGTTTTAACTGTTCCTTCCTGACCTGCATACAGATTTCTCAAAAGGCAGGCCAAGTGGTCTGGTAGTCCCATCTCTCTCAGAATTTTCCACAGTTTGTTGTGATCCACACAGTCAAAGGCTTTGGCATAGTCAATTAAGTACAAGTAGAAGTTTTCCTGGAGCTCTCTTGGTTTTTCAATGATCCAGTGGATGTTGACAATTTGTTCTCTGGTTCCTCTGCCTTTTCAAAATCCAGCTTGAAAATCAGGAAGCTCATGGTTCAGTACTGTGGAAACCTGTCTTGAAGAATTTTGAGCATTAGTTTATGAGCGTGTGAGATGAGTGCAATTGTGCAGTAGATTGAACATTCTTTGGCATTGCCTTTCTTTGGGATTGAAATGAAAACTGACCTTTTCCAGTCCTGTGGACACTACTGAGTTTTCTAGATTTGCTGGCAAATTGAGTGCCACACTTTCACAGAATCATCTTTTAAAATTTGAAATAGCTCAATTGAAATCCCATCACCTCCACTAGCTTTGTTTGTAGTGATTCTTTCTAAGGCCCACTTGACTTTCCATTCCAGGATGTCTGACTCTAGGTGAGTGATCACACCATCGTGATTATTTGTTTTTTTTGTTTGTTTGTTTTTGTTTTTTGTATAGTTCTTCTATGTATTCTTGCCACGTCTTCCTAATATTTTCTGCCTCTCTTAGGTCTATATCATTTCTGTCCTTTATTGTGCCCATCTTTGTATGGAATATACTCTTGGCATCTCTAATTTTTTTGAAAAGATCTCTAGTTTTCCCATCCTACTGTTTTCCTCTATTTCTTTGCCTTGACCACTGAGGAAGGCTTTCTCATCTCTCCTTGCTATTCTTTGAAACTTCACATTCAAATGGATATGTCTTTCCTTTTCTCCTTTTGCTTTTGCTTCTCTTCTTTTCACAGCTCTTTGCAAGGCCTCCTCAGACAACTATCTTGCCTATTTGCATTTATTTTTCTTGGGGTTGGTCTTGATCTCAGCCTCTTGTAGAATCTCACCAACCTCTGTCCGTAGTTCTTCAGGCACTCTGTTAATCAGATCTAATCCCTTGAATCTATTTGTCATTTCCACTGTATAACTGTAAGGGATTTGTTTTATGTCATACCTGAATGGTCTAGTAGTTTTCCCTTTTTTCTTCAATTTAATTCTGAATTTGGCAATAAGGAGTTCATAATCTGTGCCTCAGTCATGTCTCGATCTCACTTTCACTGGCTTTATAGAGTTTCTCCATCTTTTGCTGCAAACAATATAATCAATCTGATTTGCTGTTGGCCATCTGATGGTGTCCATGTGTAGAGTCTTCTTTTGTGGTGTTGCAAGGGTGTTTTCTATGACCAGTGCTTTCTCTTGGCAAAACTCTATTAGTCTTGCCCTGCTTCATTCTGTACTGCAAGGCCAAATTTTCCTGTTACTCCAGGTATTTCTTGAATTCCTACACTTGCATTTCAGTCCCCTATAATTAAAAGGACATCTTTTTTGGGTGTTAGTTCTAGAAGGTCTTGTAGATCTTCATAGAATCATTCAACCTCAGCTTCTTCAGCATTGCTGGTTGGGGCATAGACTTGGTTTACTGTGATATTCAGTAGTTTGCCTTGAAAACAAATAGAGATCATTCTGTTGTTTTGAGATTGCAATACTTTAGAATACTTTATGGAGTTCTTCCAATACTTTACCTCAACCTCATTTAAGAAAAAATGTTAAATAAGAAGAATAAAGTATCAAGAAAATGACTCTGAGAAAAAGAAAAAGAATCTAAGGAGTTAGCAAGCAACATATCAGAGCTGTAGAAGCAAAAACTAGAAAGCAAAATATCAAGTAAGTCTTAGAGCATAGAACATTTCAAGAAATAAACGAGTGTATCAAGATAATGATTGAGTTTAAATATTTATTTCCTCTTGGACTATCAGGACAGGCTTTTTACAAATAAATTTACAACATTACTGGAAAATGAAAAAATATGTCTGTAGGTGACCAACAACATTAACAAATTCACAAAGAATGAAAATATATAAAATATTACAAAGGGACGAAATTTCATGGAAACACATTTGGACAAAGATTGGTGTAAATTATGAGTGAGTCCAAGGATACCACATACTTGAGGCAACAAATACAGAGACTAAATTCAGAAGATGAAGTGAGTGTGAGATATATAAAAGTGGCTATTACATCCGTGATGGTTAATTCTATATGTCAACATGGAGGATGGTTTTGGATGAGGTTAACATTTAAACCAATAATTTTTGAGTAAGCAGATTGTCTTCAGTAATGTGACTGGCCTTCACCACAGATAAAGGACTGAATAAAATAAAAAGTCTAATTGTCTCTGAGGAAGAAGAAACTCTATAGCATACTGCTTTCAATATAGAGTTGCCCCATTGGCATTCCTGTTTCTCTGTGTATTGGCTTACATACTGGAAATACACCATTAGCAGCCCTCTTCTTCAGCCTACTCACCCACACTCTAAACTTTGGACATACCAGCCTTCATAACCACATTAGCCAATACCTTATTATCTATCTATTTACATACCTATGTACCTATATAACTATATATTTATCTACCTACAAATTTACATGTATGTTATTGGTGTGTTTCTCTGAGAACACTGATCAATACAAATTTTGATCTCAACCAAGACTGATTCTAGAGGAACAGAACTGTAATAAATCTTCTGATTTGATTCTAGGGATCTAAAATTGACTGTCTAATCTCATTAGATTTAAAGACATTAAATACTCTATTTCTGTAAGTTTAAAAAAGTAAGCTAAAATAGTCCACAGCATTATCTGACAGTAAGATATACAGGATATTACCATTGGATACTCTTAATCCAGAACTTATAGGGAGATGTGGGTTCAGTCCCTGGGTTGAGAAGATCCCCTGGGAGTAGGAAATGGCATCCCTCTCCAGATTCCTGCCTGGAAAATTCCATGGGCAGAAAAGCCTAGCTGGCTATAGCCTATGGGGTCCCAAAGAATCGACCACGACTGAGCACACACACACACACACACACACACACACACACACACGTATACAAAGAGATCTTATTTCCTTGGAGTCTCAGGACTGACATGAATGAAAACCAAAACCAGAATCTCATCTTGCCAGTGGTGGAATTACAATGCAAATTGAATTCACAGTTTCAAAGAGTGTCTACTGTTAAAGGGAGGGCAGTAATCAGAAAAGAAAAAATTGAATCCTACAATTTGGAATGGTATATGTGGAAATATCCTGACAAAGCTCAGACACTGCAGCCCAAAATTCAGATGATCTTTTGCTAGAAGAGATAAACTTTCTACTTCTATTACTAGAAGACTCTGCGTCTCCAGTGGAAGTAGCTCTCTTTCTCCCACCTGATATTAATCCTGCATTGCCTGAGGTTGTATTCTTGCTAAACAAGGTTCCCTGAGACTATTTCTTTGCAAGTTCAGCTGAGTTCATTCCGTAAGTCATGTCCAATGCTTTGTGACCCATGAACTGCAGCACACCAGGCTTCCCTGTCCTTCACCATCTCCTGGAGCTTGCTCAAACTCATGCCCATTGAGTCAGTGATGCCATCCAACCATCTCATCCTGTGTTATCCCCTTCTCCTCCTGCCCTCATCTTTTCCAGTATCAAGGTCTTTTCCAATTAGTTGGCTCTTCTCATCAGCTGGTCAAAGTACTGGAGCTTCAGCTTCATCATCAGTCCTTCCATTTAACATTCAGGGTTGATTTTCTTTAGGATTGACTAGCTGATCTCCTGGAGAAGGCAATGGCACCCCACTCCAGTACTCTTGCCTGGAAAATCCCATGGACAGAGGAGCCTGGAAGGCTGCAGTCCATGGGGTCGCTGAGGGTCGAACACGACTGAACGACTTCACTTTCACTTTTCACTTTCATGCAGTGGAGAAGGAAATGGCAACCCACTCCAGTGTTCTTGCCTGGAGAATTCCAGGGACGGGGGAGCCTGGTGGGCTGCCGTCTATGGGGTCACACAGAGTCGGAGATAAGTGAAGCAACTTAGCAGTAGCAGTAGCTGATCTCCTGGAGAAGTCAATGGCAACCCACTCAAGTACTCTTGCCTGGAGAATCCCAGGGATGAGGGAGCCTGATGGGCTGCAGTCCATGGGGTCGCTAAGAGTCAGGCACAACTGAGCGACTTCACTTTCACTTTTCACTTTCATGCATTGGAGAAGGAAATGGCAACCCACTCCAATGTTCTTGCCTGGAGAATCCCAGGGACAGAGGAGCCTAGTGGGCTGCTGTCTATGTGGTCACACAGAGTAGGAGATAAGTGAAGCAACTTAGCAGCAGCAGCAGCAGCTGATCTCCTTGCTGTCCAAAGACTCTCAAGAGTCTTCTCCAACACCACAGTTTGAAAGCATTATTTCTTAGGCACTCCGCCTTCTTTATGGTCCAACTCTCACATCCATATATGACTACTGGAAAAACCATAGCTTTGACCATACAGATCTTTGTTGGCAAAGCTTCTCTGGTGGCTCAAATGGCAAAGAATGTCTGCAATGCAGGAGACTCAAGCTCGATCCCTGGGTCAGGAAGATTCTCTGGAGAAGGGAATGGCAACCTATTCCAATATTCTTGCCTAGGAAATCCCCATGGACAGAGGAGCCTGGCAAGCTACAGTCCATGGGGTTGCAAAGATTCAGACATGACCGAGAAACTAATGCTTTCATGTTCTTCTTTTTTAATATGCTCTCTAGGCTGAGCGACTTCACTTTCACTTTTCACTTTCATGCATTGGAGAAGGAAATGGCAACCCACTCCAGTGTTCTTGCCTGGAGAATCCCAGGGATGGGGGATCCTGGTAGGCTGCCATCTATGGGGTCTCACAGAGTCAGACACGACTGAAGTGACTTAGCAGCAGCAGGTTTCACCTAGGTTTTCTTCCAAGGAGCAAGTGTCTTTTAGTTTCATGGATGCAGTCACTGTCTGCAGTGATTTTGGAGCCCAAGAAAATAAAATCTGTCATTGATTCCATTATTTCCCCATCAATTTGCCAGGAAGTGATGGGACCGGATGCCATGGTCTTCATTTTTTGAAGGCTGAGCTTTACGCCAGCTTTTCCTCTCTGATCTTTCATCTTCATCAAGGGGCTCTTTATTTCCTCTTCATTTTCTGTTATGAGGGTGGTGACATATGCATATCTGAGGTTATTAATGTTTCCCCTGGAAATGTTGACTCCAGCCTGTGCTTCATCCAGCCCAGCATACCACATGATGTACATTGCATATAGGTTGAAGTTAACATGGAAAAATGAACTAGTTGCAAATTGAGAAAGGAGTATGTCAAGGCTATGTATTGTCACCTTACTTATTTAACTTATATGCAGAGTACATCATGTGAATGCCAGAGTTGGATGAAGCACAAGCTGGAATCAAGATTGCTGGGAAAGATAGCAATAACCTCAAAGATGCAGATGACACCACCCTTATGGTAGAAAGTGAAGAGGAACTCAAGAGTTTCTTGATGAAAGTGAAAGAGGAGAGTGAAAAGCTGGCTTAAAACTCAAAAAAAAAAAAAAAAAAACAAACTTAAAAAATGCAAAAAACAAAGACATGGCATCCGGTCCCATCTTTTCATGGCAAATAGATGGGGAAACAATGGAAACAGTGACAGCCTTTATTTTCTTGGGCTCCAAAATCCTTGCAGATGGTGACTGCAGCCATCAAATTAAGACACTCACTCCTTGAAAGAAAAGCTATGACAAACCTAGTCAGCATATTAAAAAGCAGAGACATTACTTTGCCAACAAAGGTCCATCTAGTCAAAGGTATGGTTTTTCTAGTAGTCATGTATAGATATGAAAGCTGGAACATAAAGAAAGCTGAGAACTGAAGAATTGATGCTTTTAAACTGTAGTGTTGGAAAAGACTCTTGAGAGTCCCTTGGACTGCAAGGAGATCAAACCTGTAAATCTTAAAGAAAAGCAGACCTGGATATTCATTGTAAGGACTAATGCTAAAGCTGAAGCTCAAATACTTTGGCCACTTGATGGGAAGAACTGACTCATTGAAAAAGACCAGTGCTGGGAAAGATTGGAGGCAGGAGGAGAAGGAGATGACAGAGGATAAAATGGTTTGATGGCATCATTGACTCAATAGATATGAGTTTAGCAGAATCCAGTATTTGGTGATGGATAGGGAAGCATGCTGCATTCCATGGGTTTGCAAAGAGTCAGACACAACTGAGTGACTGATCTGAACTGAACTGAACACTGTTTGTAAGTTAAATAACCAGTGTGACAATATACAACCTTCACATACTCCTTTTCCAATTTTGAACTAGTCCATCGCCTTGAAAAACTATCCTGATATTTCTCAGGGCCCACCCCTGACCACTTCTTTTAATTTCTGTACCTATAACTCCTTCAAGTCGGTGTGCATGCGTGCTAAGTTTCTTCAGTTCTGTCTGACTCTTTGTGACCCTATGGACTACTGTAGCCTGCCAGGCAACTCTGCCCATAGAATTTTCCAAGTAAGAATACTGGAGTGGTTGCCATGCCTTCTTCTAGGGGATCTTTCCAACTCAGGTATTGAACTTGAGTCTCCTGTATTGTAGGGAATTTTTTAAAGATCTGAGCCAACAGGGAAGCCAGAGTAGGCCTCTAAAGATGAGGAATAAATTATGATCCATGAGGAATATGTTTCACTCCAAAAGAACTACTTAAAATTTCAGACTTATACAGACAGAAATCCGGAGAATATGTTGGGAATGGTTTCATTAATTATATGGGGTAATGATGAGAGGAACATAAAAATGAATCTGGCTGAATTTCTTGATATGGAGCCACTAAACAGAGACTCTGCATTTAATGTTGGAGTTGGAAAAGGAGTTAGGAAGGTCAACAACAGTTTGCTTGTTTGGTTAGTTGAAATTTGAGTCAAAAGGTAATCCACTGTGCGTGACATGGAAATACCCAATCTCTTATAGTTTAATGTAGAGAGGAGACGCAACGGCTTATGGAGATTAAAATATTTGAATGGATTTATCATTTGCTACTGCTGCTAAGTCGCTTCAGTCATGTTCAACTCTGTGAGACCCCATAGACAGCAGCCCACCAGGCTCCCCTGTCTTTACCTTGGGGATTTTCCTGGTAGCTCAGCTGGTAAACAGCAGGGAATGGCAACCCACTCCAGTATTCTTGCCTGGAGAATTCCATAGACAGAGGAACCTGGTGGGCTACAGTCCATGGGGTTGCAACTAATGCCTCTGCTTCACAGGTTCAGGGCCAATATTCCTCAGACTGTGAAACCTAATGTATAGTGGAGAAGCAAGAGGGCAGTAAGAAAATGTCCTGGCACTTTTACAACTTTCACAAAGGATCTTTTCTAAAATAAAGAAAGAAAGAAAAAATAGAAGAGATCTCTATGAACTTTTAACAGGATAGAATTTCACAGCACAGAAAATTTGAGGACAAAAGATTTAAAAGCGTGTCTTGGGATAGGGTTCATAGATGTTCAAATTTAGAGAACTGCAGTGACAGATCGTATCATTGGAAAAAAAATTAAAAGAGGCAGGGTATAGGAAAAAAAAAACACATAACTTTAAAATTTTATCTAATTTAGTATTGATTGTACTGGTTATAATTTCGGCTTAAGGGGCCTTTTTTGTAGCTATTAGTAACTCTGTTTTAAAGTATACATTTTGAATACACTTGACAGGTAAATCTGGCTTTGGGATGCTGGGATTTCTGTAAATGCGTGGGGGAATAATTGAATTAATTATTAGTGCTCAGGAAAAAACAAATCATTCTAAATTCTAGCCAGGGGAAATAATTAGACTCAAATTACAAGAAGCTAAATTGTTCTTCTTCTTTTTTCTTATGTTTAGGATAAGTCGTATTTCTCAAATACAGTGATTGTTACTGACAATATACTTAAATTACAGTGTTATTATAAATTGAATGTTTTTAATCATAATTTCTTTGCTTTTAGGTTCAAACTTATTTTGAGGAAACCTTTATAGAATCTTGCTTGCTGAGATAATATGAAGGTGAATACATGTTATAGAAATTGAGGAAAACATTATAATAAAGTTATTCTCTGTGGCTCAATACTTTTTTTGTTTTAAGATTTTCCCCACATACTATTTTAGTTTTGGCTTGAACCCATAACTTGGGAGCTGGAAAATAAAATGGCCTCAAAAGCTCACATTTTTGTTTTTATTTCCATTAATCTAGGAGACAGATACAAAAATAATATTGCTGTGATTTATGTCGAAGTGTGTTATGCCTGTGTTTCCTAGAAGTTTTGCAATAGTCAGGCTTACGTTTAGGTGTTTAATTCATTTTGAGTTTTTTGTGTATATGGTGTTATAGAATGTTCTAAGTTCACCATATAATTTGATGCAAAAGACCTATACTCTGAAAACTATTAAATGCTGATGAAAGTTAAAGAAGATGACACAAACAATGGAAAGACAGATTATGTTAGTAGATTAGAAGAATCAATATTGTAAAATAACCATACTATCCAAAGCAATCTACAGATTCACTGCAACTTCTATCAAAATTATTAATGTCACTTTTTACAGTAACAGAACAAAATATTTTATTCTTTTTATGAAAAAAAATAGCCATAACAATCTAGAGAAAAAAGAATGGAGCTGAAGTAATCAAAATCCTGTCTTCAGATTATACCAGAAAGTTACAGTAGACAAAACAGTATGGTATAGGCAGAAAAACAGACATATGGATCAATGGAACAGGATAAAAAACCTAGATATAGACTCACACATATATGGTCAATTAATTTATGAAAAAGGAGGCAAGAATATAAAATGAAGGAAAGAGTTTCATCAATAGTGTTGCTAGGTAAACTGAACAGCTAAAAATTATTTTATATTCAAGTTTTGGCTCTGATCAAATCCTGAGCCATTTAAATTAATTTCTTTTTCATTTTAGACTATTTTTAAAAATTCTGAAGTTCATCATTACAATATTTTCAGTGTTTGACATAAATTGCATCTATCGACTAGTAGCATATATTTGTATCATAGAACCAAAGCCTCAAAAAATAGTTGATTAACAAAATAGAATGTATTTTGTCCATCTATAACTCCAGACATAAGGGCAGTGAAACCTGGTATAATGACTACACTGTCCTTTTACTTTCTATAGACAGTAAAAGTTTTATTGTTTCTTGCACTATTATGGTATATAGGTTCCATCCTAAACCATAGTATAGCTCAAGCTCCAATCATCATCTGTGTGTTTCAGGTAAAATTTTATTTATATGACAAAGCTGCAAGAGAGCCTACAAAGAATGTAGCACTTTGGCTCAAGTCATTTTTGTTTCAAACAAAGTTATGATAATGCTATTAAGTCTAAAGTGTAAAAGAAAAGGCATCAGATGGCTTTTGTTATTTGATATGATTTTATCAGAAAAACTAATCTGAATTCCCTTCTATATGTAAAATATCTCAGTATTTTAAAGCTGTTTTTATAAATTTCTTCACATTAATTTTGAAGATATTATCTTTTTATTTATGGAAAATTCAGTAATTTTAATTTTTCTTTTATAATAAATAAATATTTAAGAGATGGGTGATTCAGGTTTAACAGTAAAGTTTAAAGAGAAAATCCAAACTGTTAAAATGAATTAGTAAATATGTCAAGATTAAAACAGTAATGTGATGTCTTTTATACTATGTGGGTATTCAGCCATCATAGCTCAAATTTGTTGAAAGAAGTTGAGTCCTTTAAAAATCCACTCAACTTTAACAAAGTTCTTGATGTTAAAATGTACTTTAAAAAATGTTTCATTTAGGAATAAACCTAAGTGAAACAAACCACTCTCAAATATATACACAAGGAAAATGAAAATACTAATTCTGAAAGATATACGCACCCCGGTATTTATGACATCATTATTTATACTAGCCAAGCCATTGAACCCACATATGAAAGAGTAAAGTACGCCATGTCTTCTTTACTCTTTCATATGTGGGTAGGCTACCGTCCATGGGGTCGCAAAGAATCGGACATGACTGAGTGACTTCACTTTCACTTTCTCTTCATACATGGGGTGTGTGTGTGTGTGTGTGTGTGTGTGTGTATAAATTCACCCATAAAAAGAGAAAGAAATTCTGCCCTTTTCAATAACATGGATGGACCCAGAGGGTGTTATACTTACTGAAAAAAGTTAGATAGAGAAGACAAATACTGTGTGTTATCACTATATATGGAATTTTTAAAGTAAAACTAATGAATGAATATAACAAAAGAGAAACAGATTCATATACAAAAAGAACAAACTAATGGTTACCATTAGGAGAGGTAAGGAGGGAGAGACAAGACAGAGGTAGGATGTTAAGAGTAATTTGTAATTACTGTATATAAAATAAATGTCACAATATGTTATATGCAGTACAAGGAATATAGCAAAAATTTAGAGTAACTTTGTATTGAGTATAATTTAGAAAAAATTGAATCACTATGTGGTGGTTGTGGTTTATCGCTAAGCCATGTCTGACTTGCAACCTCATGGACTGTAGCCTTTCAGGCTCCTCTGTGAATGGGATTGTCCAGGCAAGAATACTTCAGTTCAATTCAGGTCAGTCACTCAGCCTTATCCGACTCTTTGAGACCCCATGAATTGCAGCACACCAGGCCTCCCTGTCCATCACCAACTCCGAGTTCACTCAGACTCATGTCCATCGAGTCGGTGCTGCCATCCAGCCATCTCATCCTCTGTCGTCCCCTTCTCCTCCTGTCCTCAATCCCTCCCAGCATCAGATCTTTTCCAATGAGTCAACTCTTTGCATGAGATGGCCAAAATATTGGAGTTTCAGCTTTAACATCAGTCCCTCCAATGAACACCCAGGACTGATCTCCTTTAGGATGGACTGGGTGGATCTCCTTGCAGTCCAAGGAACTCTCAAGAGTCTTCTCCAACACCACAGTTCAAAAGCATCAATTATTCAGGGCTCAGGTTTCTTCACAGTCCAACTCTCGCATCCATACATGACCACTGGAAAAACCATAGCCTTGACTAGACGGACCTTAATGGGCAAAGTAATTTCTCTGCTTTTGAATATGCTATCTAGGTTAGTCATAACTTTCCTTCCAAGGAGTAAGTGTCTTTTACTTTCATGGCTGCAATCACCATCTGCAGTTATTTTGGAGCCCAAAAAAATAAAGTCTGACACTGTTTCCCCATCTATTTCATATGAAGTGATGGGACCAGATGCCATGATCTTAGTTTTCTGAATGTTGAGCTTTAAGCCAACTTTTTCACTCTCCTCTTTCACTTTTATCAAGAGGCTTTTGAGTTCCTCTTCACTTTCTGCCATAAGGGTGGTGTCATCTGCATATCTGAGGTTATTGATATTTCTCCCGGCAATCTTGATTCCAGCTTGTGCTTCTTCCAGCCCAGCGTTTCTCATGACGTACTCTGCATATAAGTTAAATAAGCAGGGTGACAATATATAGACTTGACATACTCTTTTCCTATTTGAAACCAGTCTGTTGTTCCATTCCAGTTCTAACTGTTACTACCTGACCTGCACATAGGTTTCTCAAGAGGCAAGAATACTTCAGTGTGTTGCAATTTCATTCTCCAGGGGATCTTCATCTTCCTGACTCAGGGATCGAACCTATATCTCCTGTGTTGCAGGCAGATTCTTTACCAACTGAGGTACGAGGGATGCCTTATATAGTTTTCCTGAAATTAATTAAATATTATAAGCCCAATATAATTCAATTTTTTCTAAAAAGAAAATTTTATTTGGATTTGTAAAATATTAAAACTGTCCAAACATGTACCTCAGGACATTAGTTGAGTAAATGAGGCCTTCACTCTTACAACTGCTAGAAACTAAATTTGGCTAATAACTCAAGTGATAGAAGAAGAAGACACCACAGTCCAGAAGAAAATATTTCTTGGCTGATAACTAAGTTTAAATTTGTGAAACCTTGAGTAGAAGACATGTCCAGACTATTGACCCATCTGTGATATAATAACTGTCTCTTGCTTAAGGCACTAAATTTATGACGAAATGATATTTAAAAATAAATCCAAAAGAATGGGCATGGAATAGACTTGACATACTCTTTTCCTATTTGAAACCAGTCTGTTGTTCCATGTCCAGTTCTAACTGTTACTACCTGACCTGCACATAGGTTTCTCAAGAGGCAAGAATACTTCAGTGTGTTGCAATTTCATTCTCCAGGGGATCTTCATCTTCCTGACTCAGGGATCGAACCTATATCTCCTGTGTTGCAGGCAGATTCTTTACCAACTGAGGTACGAGGGATGCCTTATATAGTTTTCCTGAAATTAATTAAATATTATAAGCCCAATATAATTCAATTTTTTCTAAAAAGAAAATTTTATTTGGATTTGTAAAATATTAAAACTGTCCAAACATGTACCTCAGGACATTAGTTGAGTAAATGAGGCCTTCACTCTTACAACTGCTAGAAACTAAATTTGGCTAATAACTCAAGTGATAGAAGAAGAAGACACCACAGTCCAGAAGAAAATATTTCTTGGCTGATAACTAAGTTTAAATTTGTGAAACCTTGAGTAGAAGACATGTCCAGACTATTGACCCATCTGTGATATAATAACTGTCTCTTGCTTAAGGCACTAAATTTATGACGAAATGATATTTAAAAATAAATCCAAAAGAATGGGCATGGAATGACTTTATCCTTGCCCATATTTTTATGACTTTTAATATGAGGGAAAGTTTGCAGTCAGTTCTATATGGAGTAGGTGAACTGACAGAAAAACTTCAGTCTTTCTGGCCTGAAACGCCAGAGAGTAAAGTTTTAAAGGGAGCAAAACAGAGGGCAGAGTAATTTCTACACACAAAATCAAATATTGGACTAACCCTTGAAACATGCATGTTCAGGTTAAACTCCAAGCAGCTCACTAAAAATAAATAATATAAGATTAAATTTTGATTTTTAATTTCAAATAAATGTTTGGCATCCTTCCAAGATGAATGCCTGCTGAAACAAAATATTAACACTCTTTAGATGACAGTATCAGAATCCAGAGTTGCTACCAAAGTATTTAAAACTTATATAAAGTTAAAATTAATCTCAACTTATTAATTACTAAAATTAAAGCTAAATTACTCAACATAGAAAAAATAAAACAAGAAAATATGTCAAATTTTATTGGGATAAGAAAACCAAGTCCAAGATTATTCAGATGTGGTAATTGTCAGAAAGGGCTAAGTGGTTAATATACCATACTAACTAAGGCAAGAAAAAATATGCTCAGAATGAATGCAACGATTGGAAAACTAACCAGAAAGATAGAAATTATAAACAAAACTAATGAAATATTTAACTTTAAAATGTACAATAATTGAAATAAAAAATTCACAACATGTGCTCAAAAACTGAATGGAGATAATAGAAAAAGTGTTAAACTTGAAGATAGATCTAGGGAAATCATCTGATATGTAGAAAAGAAACAAATATTTTATTTTATTTTTTTTAATTAATTTTTATGTTTTTAGTTTGTTTTTCTTTACAATACTGTATTCATTTTGCTATACATTGACATGAATCAGCCACGAGTATACATGAACTCCCAATCCCGACCCCCACCTCCCCTCTCCCGCCCCACACCCTCTCTCTGGATTATCCCCGTGCATCAGTCCCAAGCATCCTGCATCCTGCATCAAACCTGGCCTGGCGATTCGTTTCACTTATGATATCACACATGTTACACTGCCACTCTGCCAACCCATCCCACCCTCTCTCTCTCCCACAGAGTCCAAAAGGCCGTTCTATACATCTGTGTCTCTTTTGCTGTCTTGCGTACAGGTTTATCATTACCATCTTTCTAAATTCCATATATATGTGTAAGTATACTGTATTGGTGTTTTTCTTTCTGGCTTACTTCACTCTGTATAATATAACTCCAGAAAAATAAATGACCCAATCAAAAAATGGGCCAAATAAATAGACATTTCTCCAAAGAAGACATACGAATGGCTAACAAACACATGAAAAGATGCTCAACATCACTCAATATCAGAGAAATGCAAATCAAAACCACAATGAGGTACCATTTCACACCAGTCAGAATGGCTGCGATCCAAAAGTCAACAAGCAATAAATGCTGGAGAGGGTGTGGAGAAAAGGGAACCCTCTTACACTGTTGGTGGGAATGCAAATTAGTACAGCCACTATGGAGAACAGTGGAGATTCCTTAAAAAATTGCAAATAGAACTGCCTTATGATCCAGTGATCCCACTGCTGGGCATACACACCAAGGAAACCAGAATTGAAAGAGACACGTGTACCCCAATGTTCATTGCGGCACTGTTTATAATAGCCAGGACATGGAAGAAACAAATATTTTAAAAAATTAAATAAGTGCAATTTGGAGTTCAAGAAGGGATGAGGGAATGGTACAAAAGCCCACCAGGCTCCTCTGTCCATGAAATTTTCCAGGCAAGAGAACTGGAGTAGGTTGCCATTTCCTTCTCCAGGGGACCTTCCCAACCCAAGGATTGAACCCGGGTCTCCTGCACTGCAGGCAGATTTTTTACCAATTGAGCTACAAGGGAAACTCACAAAAGAACAAATAGTGAAGAAATAATCACCAATAATTTCCCAAATTTTGTGAAGGGTATAATTTGCAGATGCAAAAATCTCAGTGACTCCAAAATGGATAAAATAAAATAGTATCCAACCTAGGCACATTATAGTTATATTGCTGGAAAATAGAGATAAAAGGATAATCTTGAAAACAGAGGCTGACACATACCAAAGAGGCACCAACAATACAAATTACTCTTTATCACCATAAACTATGATAACCAGAAGACAATAGAATGATATCTTTAAGTACCTAAGAAAAACTAAATTTTCAGCTCAAAATTCTATACAGAGTGAAAATATCCTTCAATATGAAAGCCAAAATTGAATGCTAAAACTTTGATAGTACTCTGAATCAAAAACTTTAAAATGTACATTTGTAAAGTGTTTGTGGTGATTTGAATATAAACTAATATTCTTATTTTGGAAATATTATTAACTGTATTAAGTGTGTGATAGGGATACTTTAGCTGTATAGGAGGATATTTATGTTCTCTAAAGATATATATTCATGGTCAAGTATAATGACGTCTGCAAATATTCTTCAAAAGTTTCAGGGGGAAAAAATAGAGATTTACATGATAATAACTGTGGAGTTTACATGAAGGGATTGATTTCATGGAAATTATTGAGTTTATTACCACCTAATATCTAATTGGTACAACTAATCTGGAATAGAGAAAGAAACTATAAATCCCTTCTATTTTTGAACATATTTATACACAATGATCTAAAAATCCATTTCAAGATATATCTTTCAGAAGTTCTTCTATAGGTGCACTAAAATTCATTAATTTTGATCAATTTTTATCAGGACTTATTTCATAATAAACAAAATTGGCCATTACCAACAGAAAGCATAAATCCTTATTGTGTACATTAATGCAATGGAATGTTATTCAGCAATGATGATTATTTAACTACAGTAGTATAAACACTTAAAAATGTTAAACTAGAGTAGTCATATGCAAAAGAATACATGATATAATTTAATGTATGCATGCATGCTCAATCACTTCAGTCATGTCCGACTCTTTGTGATGATATGGACTGTAGCCTACAAACCTCCTCTGTCTGTGGGATTCTCTAGGCAAGAATACTGGAGTGAGTTGCCAAGACCTCCTCCATAGGATCTTCTCCACCCAACGATCGAGTTTTTGTCTTTGAAGTCTCCTGCAGTGGCAGGTAAGTTCTTTACCAGTAGTGCCACCTGGGAAACCCATAATTTAATGTGTAGATAACTTCAAAAGCAGATTTAAATAAGCAATTTAAACAGAATAAAGATAGTCATTATCTTTGGAAAGGATGAAGGGGTTAGTGATTGAGAGAGAACATGAAAAGATTAATGGGATGGGAAATAAATGGGGGAAACAGTGGAAACAGTGTCAGACTTTATTTTTCTGGGCTCCAAAATCACTGCAGATGGTGATTGCAGCCATGAAGTTAAAAGACGCTTACTGCTTGGAAGAAAAGTTGTGACCAACCTAGATAGCATATTCAAAAGCAGAAACATTACTTTGCCGACTAAGGTCCGTCTAGTCAAGGCTATGGTTTTTCCTGTGGTCATGTATAGATGTGAGAGTTGGACTGTGAAGAAAGCTGAGCGCTGAAGAATTGATGCTTTTGAACTGTGGTGTTGGAGAAGACTCTTGAGAGTCCCTTGGACTGCAAGGAGATCCAACCAGTCCATTCTGAAGGAGATCAGCCCTGGGATTTCTTTGGAAGGAATGATGCTAAAGCTGAAACTCCAGTACTTTGGCCACCTCATGCGAGGAGTGGACTCATTAGAAAAGACTTTGATGATGGGAAGGATTGAGGGCAGGAGGAGAAGGGGACGACTGAGGATGAGATGGCTGGATGGCATTACTGACTCAACGGATGGGAGTCTGAGTGAACTCCAGGAGTTGGTGATGGGCAGGGAGGCCTGGAATGCTGCGATTCATGGAGTTGCAAAGAGTCAGACATGACTGAGTGATTGAACTGAACTGAAGCAATTTTATATTTCTTGACCTGGCACTATTTATTCTAGCAATTCATTAAATTGTGCATATACGATTAGTTCATCTTTCTATATGGGTGTTATATTGCTTAAAATATGAATCTCTTTCATTCCTATAATATCCTTCTTTCTATTAGCATCCAAGTTGAAAGAGAAATAATGCATATTTTCTTTCTGCTTTCTCACCTCCAACTCCCTCCTCCACTAGTTTCTATTTCTAAATCTCTCATAATACTTATTTCTCAAATGTTTCCATAGATCTCATAATTGTCTTGAGCTATAATATATTCTAGAATGCTCTCATGAAACAATGGAGAATGAGCTAAGCCTTTTAATCTGTCTGTGTGCCTAATGTAAACAATTAAAATAATAAATTCAGGTTTGGCAATTATTTTTTAAATATTTGCTCTGGACCGTGACTCTTGTTTTACAAACTGCATGTCTTCTTCTTCTTATTTTTTTAATTGGAGTGTAGTCAGGGTCCTACATTTGTCTTCAGCCTCTGAATTTCTATATTATCTCTAGTCTTTCCTTTAGCTACATAGGAAAGTGAAGTTATTCAGTCATGTCTGACTCTTTGCGACTCCATGGACTATAGCCTAACAGGCCCCTTCATCCATGGGATTTTCCAGGCAAGTGTACTGGAGTGGGTTGCCACTTCCTTCTCCAGGGGATCTTCCCAACCCAGGGATCGAACCTGGGTCTTCTGCATTACAGGTAGACGCTTTACTGTCTGAGCCACCAGGGAAGCTGGCATAGGAAAGATAATCTTTATTTTGAACTGGTCCTGTAGATACCTTCAGACCTAGTCAGTTCCCCAGAAATTGTGAAACTCCATCATAGGAGGAGGCTAGGACTTTTAAACCTGATCTGGTTTGCTAAAGTAACTACTCTTTATTAGGTCAGGTACTTCTAGAGAGGTAAATCATTACAGTCACAAAGTAAGAAGCAAGTTTAGGTAAATTACATTACCATTCTTGGGGAACAAGGCCAGAATACTTTGTGGAGCTGAGATATCCAACCAGTAAAGAATGAATTCCAATCATGGTGGGCAAGAACAATTATATATATATACTGTTCGAGTTTGACAGGATCCAATAAATAATCTCTCTTCAGTGCTTAAATTGGAATCAACTGGACACAGACTCAAGAGTCAAACAGACATTAAAAATTAACTTTGTGCCTAGAGTCAGACATGACTGAAGCGACTTAGCAGCAGCAGCAGCAGCAGCTAGATTAGAAATCATATCCTAGAAGAAACAGTTCCAGTGGACTTTAGTATTTTAACCTCTGAAATATACAGATTTACTGATGCAGGTGAACATTTCAGGGCTTCTGAAGCAATTATATTACTTACCTCTGAAAAACTATGAATCAGGAAAGATTTGACAAAGATTCTTAAGTGAATATGTTCAAGTTCTTCTCCCAAATTTATAATCAGATAATCATCCTTCCTTTTATTAGGGAAAAGTGAATGAGAGGTGGAAAAGGAGACCAATTATTACTGGGTAGATTTCCCAAACGTGAAGATCAGGGCCAGATTCCTACGAAGGTACACTGTCAGGGGACCTTCAACTTTGAGGGATCCAATATGTTCTTCTATTGTGTATTGTTTCTCAAGGACTCTCTATTCCTTATCAGTTCCTGGAAAACAGGAATGAGCAGAGCTGCATACAGTTCTCGGGACTGAGATCATGAGAAAGGGCCCCCGCTTGGATTCCTTTCAGTGACTCCTTTCAGTGACCTTTTCGCCCCTCTTACTCAAGATATTGAATGCTTTCTGGCCCTTTGAAGATTTTTATTTGCTTGGCTTTGTTTTTGCTCAGTTTTTTTTTTTTTTTTTACTGCCTAAAGCTGCTTTGTATGATAATATTTAAACATGCATTTCTGCAAATAAAGCACCCTTGTTTCACTCAAGATTTAGGTCCCCTGCGTCCCTCTTCTTGTTGACTCCAGTCCCCAGGTCCAGTCTACAAAGACTGTGACAGTACACAAATTTCCAATCCTAAATAATTTCCTTCTTCAGCCTATTCTCTCATTTCCCTTTGCTCCTTTCCTCTTCTCCATATGCAACTCATTTGATATACTTTACTTTTTATGGCTTTATATATCACCTCCATGTACACCAATTAATTTGTTGAACATTCATTTGCCATTACAATGAACAAATCTGCTAAGTACTGGGGATACAAATATACAATTATGTTTGGTAATATATGGTAAAATATGTTTTCTTAAAAAATAAAGTTTTAATGTAATACTTGATAACTTGAAAGTGAAAATAGTAGTAGTCTGATGCAAGTCCTACAGAGCCTGATCTGTCTAAGTATCCAGCCCAGATTGACACTTCCAAACCATGAAGATTTTGACACATTGCTTATGCTTTTTGTGCCCCAAGCCATTTATTTCTCTATGCATGTGTGCTTATTCTATTAATAAGAGTTCAATAATTATTTAACATTATTACTTGTATATTGCATTTTAGATTACAAAGTACTCAATATTCAATATATCATTCATCTTTGATATAACAATCTGAAACAACTTATTCTTTTAAATAAAATTGAAGCTTATGGGATTTTGTAAAAGGTTAAGAAAATCACAAAACAAAGTTTTAATTTTAACCTCTGCTTTTTAGTTCCTTGTCTAGTTTTTTTTGTTGTTGTTGTTGTTTTCTTCCCTTACAGCTACTGCCCTAAATTTATCTTGAGCTCTGATTTCTCTTCTAACCTTAAATTCCACATGTTTCCTGGGCATTTCACTGATACTGTGAAATCAACCACAAAATAAACAGGTTCTAAACTAAATAATCTATTCCCTAAATCTATTTCTCTTCTTGAATTCCTTACCATTGTCTGACAGGAATATTTCCTAGGTGATAAATTTCAAAATGACAGTGTAATCTCCCATTCTTCTCTCCATTATCCATATCAGTTCAGTTCAGTTCACTTCAGTTGCGCAGTCGTGTCCGACTCTTTGCGACCCCATGAATCGCAGTACGCCAGGCCTCCCTGTCCATCACCAACTCCCGGAGTTCACTCAGACTCATGTCCATTGAGTCTGTGATGCCATCCAGCCATCTCATCCTCGGTCGTCCCTTTCTCCTCCTGCCCCCAATCCCTCCCAGCATCAGGGTCTTTTCCAATGAGTCAACTCTTCACATGAGGTGGCCAAAGTACTGGAGCTTCAGCTTTAGCATCATTCCTTCCAAAGAAATCCCAGGGTTGATCTCCTTCAGAATGGACTGGTTGGATCTCCTTGCAGTCCAAGGGACTCTCAAGAGTCTTCTCCAACACCACAGTTCAAAAGCATCAATTCTTCTGCACTCAGCCTTCTTCACAGTCCAACTCTCACATCCATACATGACACAGGAAAAACCATAGCCTTGACTAGACGGACCTTAGTCGGCAAAGTAATGTCTCTGCTTTTGAATATACTATCTAGGTTGGTCATAACTTTTCTTCCAAGGAGTAAGCGCCTTTTAATTTCATGGCTGCAGTCACCATCTGCAGTGATTTTGGAGCCCAAAAAAACAAAGTCTGACACTGTTTCTACTGTTTCCCCATCTATTTCCCATGAAGTGATGGGGCCAGATGCCATGATCTTCGTTTTCTGAATGTTGAGCTTTAAGCCAACTTTTCCACTCTCCTCTTTCACTTTCAACAAGAGGCTTTTTAGCTCCTCCTCACTTTCTGCCATAAGGGTGGTGTCATCTATCCATATAGACATCTCATATTCTAGAGAGCGTCCATCTCTAGTCTATAGTATCCCTTTATCATATTCAACTACTCAATCCAACGGCAACAGACTTTCTCAGAATTTTATTGCCTCTAGGTAATATTATTAATCAACTGTTTCTGTGTGAAGTATCTTCAAAGATAAATATGTTCCCCACAGTGCTTGCTGTTAAGATAGCTACTATTCATTAAAATTTGATAATTAATAATTTAATAATCTGTCTAGCACTTAGGTGATTTATATACAGTATTTCATCTAACTTTCACATCAATACCCCAAATATAATTTAGCAGTCAGTATTATGTATGAGAAGATTGAAGCTAGGTTTTTTCCATTAAAACAGTTGAGACTGAAATGCAGGCATGCACAATTCCAATTTGTGTTCTACTCTGTTTTTCCTTTATTCTACTTCTATCCTCAAAATTACACATAAGCTCCCACTGCCTAACAAATTACAACCAAACTCATTACCCTATTATTTTAATGTTCCTTAATATGACATCTTTCAGTCCTGTGGCCACTGCTGAGTTTTCCAAATCTGCTGACATATTGAGTGCAGCACTTTCACAGCATCATCTTTTAGGATTTGAAATAGCTCAACTAGAATTCCATCAACTCCACTAGCTTTGTCCATAGTGATGCTTTCTAAGGCCCACTTGACTTCACATTTCAGGATGTCTGGTTCTAGGTGAGTGTGGGTGATCACACAACGAGATTAACTGGGTCAGGAAGATCTTTTCTTTGTACACTTCTGTGTATACTTGCCACCTCTTCTAATAACTTCTACTTCTGTTAGGTACCTACCTTTCTGTCCTTTATTGAGCCCATCTTTGCATGAAATTTTCCCTTGGTATCTCTAATTTTCTTGAAGAGATCTCTAGTCTTTTCTACTCTATTGTTGTCCTCTATTTCTTTGCATTGATTGCTGAAGAAGGCTTTCTTATTTCTCCTTGCTATTCTTTGGAACTCTAAATTCAAATGGGTATATCTTTCCTTTTATCCTTTGCTTTTCACTCCTCTTCTTTTCACAGCTATTTATATGACCTCCTCAAACAGCCATTTTGCTTAAATCTGTTTCTCACTTTGACTGTATAATCATAAGGGATTTGATTTAGGTCATATCTGAATGGTCTAGTGGTTTTCCTCGCTTTCTTTAAGTCTGAATTTGGCAATAAGGAGTTCATGATCTGAGCCACAGTTTTACCAGGCTTGTTTTTGCTGATTGTATAGAGCTTCTTCATCTTTGCCTGCAAACAATATGATCAGTCTCATTTTAGTGTTGACTATCTGGTGATGTACATGTGTAGAGTTTTCTCTTGTGTTGTTGGAAGAGGGTGTTTGCTATGACCAGTGCGTTTTCTTCACAAAACTCTATTAGCCTTTGCCCTGATTCATTGTATACTCCAGGGCCAAATTTGCCTATTACTCTAGGTGTTTCTTGACTTCCAACTTTTGCATTCCAGTCCCTTATAATGAAAAGGACATCTTTTTTGGGTGTTAGTTCTAAAAGGTCTTGTAGGTCTTCATAGAACCGTTCAACTTCAGCTTCTTCAGCATTACTGCTCGAGGCAGTAACCGTGAACTTCCTGCTGTTCAAGCTGGTTTTCAAAAGGGCAGAGGAACCAGAGATCAAATTGCTAACATCTGCTGGATCACGGAAAAAGCAAAAGAGTTCCAGAAAAACATCAATTTCTGCTTTATTGACTATGCCAAAGACTTTGACTGTGTGGATCACAATAAACTGTGGAAAAATTCTGAAAGAGATGGGAATACCAGACCACCTGACATGCCTCTTGAGAAATCTGTATGCAGGTCAGGAAGCAACAGTAGAACTGGACATGGAACAATAGACTGGTTCCAAATAGGAAAAGGAGTACGTCAAGGCTGTATATTGTCACCCTGCTTATTTAACTTCTATGCAGAGTACATCATGAGAAACGCTGGACTGGAAGAAACACAAGCTGGATCAAGATTGCTGGGAGAAATATCAATAACCTCAGATATGAAGATGAAACCACCCTTATGGCAGAAAGTGAAGAGGAGCTAAAAAGCCTCTTGTTGAAAGTGAAAGAGGAGAGTGAAAAAGTTGGCTTAAAGCTCAACATTCAGAAAACTAAGATCATGGCATCTGGTCCCATCACTTCATGGGAAATAGATGGGGAAACAGTGGAAACAGTGTCAGACTTTATTTTTTTGGTCTCCAAAATCACTTCAGATGGTGATTGCAGCCATGAAGTTAAAAGACACTTACTCTTTGGAAGAAAAGTCATGAGCAACCTAGATAGTATATTCAAAAGCAGAGACATTACTTTGCTGACTAAGGTTCATCTAGTCAAGGCTATGGTTTTTCCAGTGGTCATGTATGGATGTGAGAGTTGGACTGTGAAGAAGGCTGAGCGCAGAAGAATTGATGCTTTTGAACTGTGGTGTTGGAGAAGACTCTTGAGAGTCCCTTGGACTGCAAGGAGATCCAACCAGTCCATTCTGAAGGAGATCAACCCTGGGATTTCTTTGGAAGGAATGATGCTGAAGCTGAAGCTCCAGTACTTTGGCCACCTCATGCGAAGAGTTGACTCACTGGAAAAGACTCTGGTGCTGGTAGGGATTGGAGACAGGAGGAGAAGGGGACGACCAAGGATGAGATGGCTGGATGGCATCACGGACTCAATGGACGTGAGTCTGAGTGAACTCCGGGAGTTGGTGATGGACAGAGGCCTGGTGTGCTGCGATTCATGGGGTCGCAAAGAGTCGGACACGACTGAGCGACTGAACTGAAGTGAACTGAACTGAACCGAATGGTTTGCCTTGGAAACAAACAGAGATTAATCTGTCATTTTTGAGATTGCATCAATTACTGCATTTCGGACTCTCTGTTGACCGTGATGACTACTGCATTTCTTCTAAGGGATTCCTGCCCACAGTAGTAGATATAATGGTCATCTGAGTTAAGTTTACCAATTCCAGTCCATCTTAGTTCACTGATTCTTACAGTGTTGAGATTTACTCTCACCATCTCCTGTTTGACCACTTCCAATTTGCCTTGATTCATCTACCTAACATTCCAGGTTCCTATGCAATATTGCTCTTTACAGCATCAGACCTTGCTTCTATCACCAGTCACATACACAACTGGATGTTGTTTTTGCTTTGGTTCTGTCCCGTCATTCCTTCTGCAGTTATTTCTCCACTGATCTCCAATAGCATATGGGTCACCTTCCAACCTGAGGAGTTCATCTTTCAATGTCCTATCTTTTTGCCTTTTCATACTGTTCATGGAGTTTTCAAGACAAGAGTACTGAAGTGGTTTGCCATTCCCTTCTCCAGTGGACTACATTCTGTCAGATCATGTACTGTCAGACCACATTCTGTCCACCTAGACAGCATATTAAAGAGCAGAGACATTACTTTACCAACAGAGGTCCGTCTAGTCAAAGCTATGTTTTTTTTTCCAGTAATCATGTATGAATGTGAGAGTTCGACTATAAAGAAAGCTGAGCTCTGAAGAATTGATTCTTTTGAAATGAAGTGTTGGAGAAGACTCTTGAGAGTCCCTTAGACTGCAAGGAGATCCAACCAGTCCATCCTAAAGGAGATCAGAGTTGAATATTCATTGGAAGAACTGATGCTGAATCTGAAACTCCAATACTTTGGCCACCTCATGTGAAGAGTTAGCTCACTGGAAAAAACCCTAATGCTGGGAAGGATTCGGGGCAAAAGGAGAAGGGGATGACAGAGGATGAGATGGCTGGATGGCGTTACCGACTCAATGGACATGAGTTTGGGTAAACTCCGGGAGTTGGTAATGGACGGGAGGCCTGGCCTGCTACAGTCCAGGGTGTCACAGAGAGTCGGACACGACTGAGTGACTGAATGAATATTAGTTTCTCTAAATTATCACATTCCATGATGATCTGCTTCCATTCCAGTGTACAAATTAGTGCTTAATTCTACTTGTTCAGTTGACTTATCCTTTTAATGTCTAGCTAAATGTCTCTTCCATTTTTTTCTCTTTCTGCAGAAATAAGCAGATATTTTAAACTTCAGAACAAAGAACTGCTGGAAGCCAGCGTGAGGAATCCCACCCATGACAGGGTCATGTGGCAGAGATTTGATGGGCAAGGACAAGTCAGATCTCAGGTTTTCCCCCTGGCATTTCCTGAGCATGTACCCTCCAAAAATAAGAATCTGCCTGCTTTTCCACTCTTCTGACATTCTCTGGAAAAAGTCAGCTCAGGGCTTTAGTCTTCTGCATTTGAAAGGGTGTTTCAATCCAAAAACCTCTCTGATGGCTTTCTAGCCAGCCTGCAGGCTGCACATGTGATTGTTTGAGGCCTCCTGACCAAGGGAGGCACATAAAGCTTAAAACATCCTAGGAATGTAGGGGCTTCCGAGGAGTCAAAATCATTAGAACAGGACTGATTAAAGGTTTCATTTGTTGAGCCAATACTTGCTGCCAAATTTTCATATCTTATATAGTTGGTATATGGAAAAACAGGTAGTAGACCTGGTATTAGCAATATTAGATCTTTGAGTTAAGTACTTTCTTTGTTATAACTCACTGCACCTTTGTCCTACAGGAATGTAACTTTATTTAGTATTTTGAGGGTAATGCAGAGTAAAGAAAAAACATTTCTAGGGAAAAGGAGTTTTCTGGTTGGTAGACAATTACCCAAGAAGAGAGACATAAAAATGTTAACAGGCCTCTTGGCCAGAAGATAATGTAAACCACCTGAGACCTTTTGTATATGGGAGGATATGTAAATAGCCTGGTTTTGGGGCTGCTAATACCGATCTCTATGTACAATCAAAAAGGTATAAAGGGCCCTTCTAAGATAATAGAGGTGGGGGCCAGTCATTGGAAGGGACTAGTCATTGGAAGGACTACTTTCCCCCTGTCTCCTATTTTCTCTAATTTCTGGCTGAATTCCCATCTGGGGCGTGGAGGCTTGCCATGTCTACTTACTTGTATGAGATGGCTGGATGGCGTTACCGACTCAATGGACATGAGTTTGGGTAAACTCCGGGAGTTGGTAATGGACGGGAGGCCTGGCCTGCTACAGTCCAGGGTGTCACAGAGAGTCGGACACGACTGAGTGACTGAACTGAATATTAGTTTCTCTAAATTATCACATTCCATGATGATCTGCTTCCATTCCAGTGTACAAATTAGTGCTTAATTCTACTTGTTCAGTTGACTTATCCTTTTAATGTCTAGCTAAATGTCTCTTCCATTTTTTTCTCTTTCTGCAGAAATAAGCAGATATTTTAAACTTCAGAACAAAGAACTGCTGGAAGCCAGCGTGAGGAATCCCACCCATGACAGGGTCATGTGGCAGAGATTTGATGGGCAAGGACAAGTCAGATCTCAGGTTTTCCCCCTGGCATTTCCTGAGCATGTACCCTCCAAAAATAAGAATCTGCCTGCTTTTCCACTCTTCTGACATTCTCTGGAAAAAGTCAGCTCAGGGCTTTAGTCTTCTGCATTTGAAAGGGTGTTTCAATCCAAAAACCTCTCTGATGGCTTTCTAGCCAGCCTGCAGGCTGCACATGTGATTGTTTGAGGCCTCCTGACCAAGGGAGGCACATAAAGCTTAAAACATCCTAGGAATGTAGGGGCTTCCGAGGAGTCAAAATCATTAGAACAGGACTGATTAAAGGTTTCATTTGTTGAGCCAATACTTGCTGCCAAATTTTCATATCTTATATAGTTGGTATATGGAAAAACAGGTAGTAGACCTGGTATTAGCAATATTAGATCTTTGAGTTAAGTACTTTCTTTGTTATAACTCACTGCACCTTTGTCCTACAGGAATGTAACTTTATTTAGTATTTTGAGGGTAATGCAGAGTAAAGAAAAAACATTTCTAGGGAAAAGGAGTTTTCTGGTTGGTAGACAATTACCCAAGAAGAGAGACATAAAAATGTTAACAGGCCTCTTGGCCAGAAGATAATGTAAACCACCTGAGACCTTTTGTATATGGGAGGATATGAAATAGCCTGGTTTTGGGGCTGCTAATACCGATCTCTATGTACAATCAAAAAGGTATAAAGGGCCCTTCTAAGATAATAGAGGTGGGGGCCAGTCATTGGAAGGGACTAGTCATTGGAAGGACTACTTTCCCCCGTGTCTCCTATTTTCTCTAATTTCTGGCTGAATTCCCATCTGGGGCGTGGAGGCTTGCCATGTCTACTTACTTGTCCCAGCTGCTAAGATCTGTAAGAGAGAGGGCCCAGGGTGGGGCACTCTCCGATATTCAAACGGACGGCAGTGGCCTAACGTAGATGGTGCAAGCTCCTTGTCTGGAACGTTATTGGCTTTCCACATAAATCAAGTTATTCAGCCTTCTTTTCTCCACTTAATTTTCCTACTATACTATTATTTCCTAATCTTATATATCTAAATAAATAATTCTTTCTAAGACGCCGATGCCATCCCTGCTTCGAATTCCCTGGATCCACTGGGGCTGGACCTCGGAAAAGAACCATAGACAGATTTGGGATGGTGTGAGATGGGACTTCTGTTTGTATGATAAGAGAAGCTCAAAAGTGAAAGGAGAGATGGGAAATTGGCAAAAGGTAGGTATTTTCAGATACAACAGTTTTAAAGAAGAACACATATATGTTTAAACTTTCCCTGAGGCTCTCCATGACTGTGAACCCATGGATAATGTGTATTTCCCCAAGAGTAAACTGGAAACCAACTTTAAGGATACATGGATTAGCTAGAGAGCTATCTGCAATGAAGATCAATAGTTCAGAGGGTTTTCTCCCATGCTGCTTGAGACACCTTCAACTCTGAACAAAATGACATTCTTTCTCTAAACTTTAATAGTATTAACAATTTTCTAATTTGTATTTGAACTTTATTTTCTATTTATTTAGCTTCTAAAGTAGCATATGTCTGTATCTAAGCATCTTTGTACATTGAAGCCTCTGGATAGTAAATCAAGTACATAAGAGGGATTGCTACCTTGAAATTACTCTTCATTTTGAATTAAAAAAAAAAAGTTAAGTTCAGCTGATAGACATAATAAATTAGATTGTGAAATTTGACTTCTCTGACAGAAAAACATTTCTTCTAAGTGTCTCAGAAAATTGAGCTAAATGTAGTCAGTGTGGTAAATGTTTTTAATGACCCCTTATAAATTTGCATTTTGCTGTGCTTTATTGGAGATCAGTTGTGGACATCTTTTTTGTTTATTTGTTTTTTTCTTTTAAAATACACTCTCACAGATCTCTGTTAGTGGGCTCTGTATTGTTTACAGAAGAAAAAATATATAAAACACCAGCACTGAAAAATTAACCATAATTGCTTAGGGTGATGATTCTAAATGAAGAATAATAAAGCATTTAGAACAAGTCTCTTAAATATTGAATATAAACTACTTACTCTTGCTACCACTTAAAAATTTAACAATGAGCAGAGTTTATTTGGGATGACACATGCAATGTTTTAATTATTGAAAATCCTAACCCTCCCTGTTACTGTGATAATGAATACGTAAAGTTAAAAAGAATTCATTCCCATAATTTAATTTTAGAAACATAATGGATTTTTAATTTTATTATCTGAATGGAAAATTATCTATTGATAAATATCTGTTGATATTGATAAATATCTGTTGATTTTTTTCACTAAATCTCTAGTTTAACATAAATATATATATGAATATTGGAATGAAAATGTAGGAGAAATAAGGGAGATTATCAAGAGACTCTTTTGAAAATATTTAAGATATAAAATAAAATATTATTTTTTTTCTAGTCCAAATTCTATTAACTAAGTTTAACAGTTATGATTCAAATATTTAGTTGCTCAGCTTGTTAGCATAGTTTGGTTAGTTTAAGTTAATTGCTTTATATCTATATTGCTGCAATAAATTATACTTAGGTTATTTAGTGCTAATGGACTCATTTTAATTGACACAGAAGTTTTATTAAAAGGTTTAATAATAATAATATTATGTATACTGACATTTTTAATATTTCTTACAGTTATAAGATATAAGTCATCTGCTTACTTGAGGGGGAGCTATGATATCATAGAGGTATTTGTGATTTCAGATCAGTTTTACCACCATAATATAAAATATGCAAGTTCCAAACTAACAAAGAATCAAGAAAATAACCAAAAAAATTCCTCTAGTATCTATCATAGTTCATAGTACAGTATACTGATAAGAATAATCAGATGAGCATACAAAGACAAACAAGAAAACACACAAAAAAGAAAAGCTATATTTTTGAATGATGACTTATAGAGTGCTTAACATGTCAGATTCTCTTTGAAGACTTTACAACAATTAATTCATTTAGTCATCTTTTGAGAAAGGCACTCTTATCAAATTAAATACAGATGTGTTCCAGAGAGGCTGAGTAATTAACTCAAGACTCTATAGCTGGTGGCATGTGAAACTTGAATTCAAGCATTTTCTCTATAAAATCATTGTCCTTACAAAGAGTTTCACCTTATCTCCCATTCAATGTTTTATGGAAACTTTCTGACTTTTAAAATGTGAGTTGAAATATAATTTTAGTTATGGAATATCATACTGTGGTGCTACAATGTACCCAAACAGAGAAAAAAAAAATCTAATTCATGCATCATTATATATGTTAACCTTCCTGGTTAACCAGAATTCTTATAGCAAATGTAAGTTAAGTTGTAACTGATCAAACAACATCACTTTAACATTGCCTTTATTTCAGAGATTCATTTCTATAAAGGCTAATATTTCCAGATTATACTTTTCACCAACTGTAATTATTTAAGTATTTGGTTATTATTAACTATGGAAGTGATATATTCTTCAAAATATGAATCAAAGTTGCTGACCTCATATCCCCTTATTGTTGATGATTCCAGTGTACAAACTTGGAGTAAGAAAAGAACTTTCAAGAAAAACCACCTTTCCCTTGATAAATTATTTCATTCCCCCAGCTTTAACTGGAATAAAAAACTGCACTAATTAACATAACTTTATACCAATTGAACAACTCCCCATATTTCCCTACCCCTGTTTCCTGGAAACCATCACTATACTGTTTACTTATGCTCATATAGAGGATTTATACATGGTAGCTCTTGTTCTTCTGTTTCTTGTGCAATCTCCTTATTGCTTTCCATAGTGACAGCACCACTTTATACTCTTACAACAGTATACAAGGGTTCCAATTTCCAACAACCTTGTCAGCACTTATTTTCTTTATTTTTAAATAACAGTCATCTTTTAAAATGTAAGGTGATAATTTATTATGGTTTTGATTTGAGACTTCAGAAAAAATGTGTAATAATAGACTTCCCAGAAGTATATACTGGACAATTCACTTTTAAATTCAGGAGAGAAAAACACCTTCTGTCGAGGTAGAGTGAGGAACATGTTGTCCTCTGTGTTTTTAAAAAATGTTTATTTTGTTAATCTGAGTTTTCATATAACAATGTATTGTGACTATCTTTCCAGAACACAGAATCACTTTGAAGGTTTTTAGAATCTTGAAGTGTTAAGTATTCAAGTCATTTTTTTTAAAATGGCATTATGTTAGAAAATAATTTAGTTTGTCTCACTTTGCAAGCATTCTCTTTCTATGCCTTGATGGTTTGAGATACCACTACCAATTGCAGACTGAGTTAATTCTTAATCACATAACTTTTGGTGTAGAAATTTATTTTTATAGCAGTAGGTACACTTACATTCATGTAGATGTGGGTATGGTTAAAGACATTCCATACAACTCCACAAACACTGATGTTTTTGATGTTTTGGTCCTATTAACAGAAGTAGACCAATGGAAGGGAGAAGGTGATGAAAGTTTGACTTCTCCAAGTAAACACTGATTTCACTGTCTACATCAATCTTTTAGTTGGAGAAATTAACTCACTTGCTCAAGCTCACTCAGTTAAAGGGTGGTGGTGGGGGAGTAAGTTTAGTCAGCTTGACTTCAGAAGTCATATCTTACCTTACAAGGAAGTTATTTTCAAGGTGTGTCTCAATCCCAGGTTCATTAGATCATCTGAAGAACCCCTAAAGTCTTGCTGGATGAGACTTTTTGCTGGGCATTTTTCACAGAATTAGAATAAATCTTTATACTTTCTATGGAAACATAAAAAACCCTGAAGAATCAAAGCAATCTTGAGAAAGAAATCTGTAGGAATCAGGCTACCTGACTTCAGACTATACTACAAAGCTACAATAATCAAAACAGAATGGTAATGGCATAAAATCAGAAATATAGATAGACAGAAATATAGATAGAAAAGGATAAAAAGTTCAAATATAAACCTACCCACCATGGCCACCTCATCTATGACAAAAGAGCCAAGGACATACAATGGAGAAAAGATAGTTTCTTCAATAAGTGGTGCTGGGAAAACTGGATAGCTACATGTGAAAAGAATCAAATTACAACATTCCCTAACATCATACACAAAAATAAGCTCAAAATGGATTAAAGGCCTAAATTAAATCTGGATACTATAAAACTCTTAGAAGAGAACTTAGAACACTCTGTGACACAGAACACAGAAAGATCTTTTGGGATACTACAGTAATGAAAGTAGAAACAATAATAAACACCTGGGACCTAATTAAACTTAAAAGCTTTTACAGAGCAAAAGAAACCAATAGCAAGATACAAAGACAACCCTCAGAATGGGAGAAAATATTTGCAAATGAATGACAAGGGATTAATTTCCAATATACACAAACACCTCAAGCAGCTTAAAAAAGTAAAAAAAAAAAGAAAGAAACAAAAGCAAACAATAACAACAGCAACAACAAATACTCCAAAACCTAACTAAAAACAAAACAAAACAAAACAAAAAACTGGGTAGAAGATCTAAATAGCCATTTCTCCAAGGAAGACATACAGGTGGCTAAAAGGCACATGGAAAGAGGCTCAACCTCCTTAATTGTTAGAGATATGCAAATCAAAGCTACAATGAGGTATCACCTCATACTGATCAGAATGGCCGTTATAAAAAACTGCAAACAATAAATGCGAGAAATGGTGTGGAGTAAAAGGAATCTTCCTACAATGTTACAATATTGGTAGGAATGTAGATTGTTACAGCCGCTATGAAGAACAGTATGGAGGTTCCTTAGAAACTAAAAATAGCGTTACCATATGATCCAGCAATCCCACTCCTGGCATTTAACTGGAGAAAGTCATAATTCAAAAAGATGCATGTACCCCTACATTCCTAGCAGGTACTATTCATAACAAGGAATAGCAACAGCTTAAACGTCCATCAGCAGAAGAATGGATAAAGAAGATATGGTACATGTATATAGTGGAATATTTCTTATCCTTAAAAAGGAACATAATAATGCTATTTGAAGCAATGTGGATGGATCTAGGTTTGTCATACTGAGTGAAGTAAGTCAGACAAAGACAAATATCCTATGTTATCATTTACATGAGAAGCATATCACTTTATAAGCTTTATAAGACTTAAACATTCTTTAAGGAGCACAGCACATTGAAAGTCTGAAAAATGAAGGCAGATCTCTTTGTTACTTATGGCTGCAAATGAGAGAAAGGTACCATAAAGGGTCACACAATTTGGGACCATGGTAATAGTGAGCTGAGATTACAAGGGATAGCTTATACCTGGCAAGTGAGGAAAGGTTAGCTAGATTTCAAGGCCTCCCAATCCTTTGGCTAATCTGAATAACTTTTTAGGCTCTGAGCCATAGAGTCTGTCCCTACTTGTCTGATACTAGGCCCAGTGGCAACTGGAAATGGTGTATGGTGGTTGGAAATGCGAGACACTGATAAGAGAAGTGGTTAAGTGTGGACTGCCGCAACTGGCTCTTTAAGGAAAACTGATTAGCCTCGGGGCAAGACCTCGATACTAGGTCAAGACAGCACTTCAAGAAAAAGCTTTAGTATACATATGAAGAAAGACAAAATTGAAGAATATATCTGTTATGTGTCCTGAATGGACTAGGCAAGGGACAAAACACACAAAAAATAATTGCCAAGGTTATAATAACTGACATTATTTCCAGGCACTGTTTTGAGCATTATGCACGTGTTATTTTAAACTTTGCCATCACATGAGGTCAATGTTATAATATTTGAAGTTTACAAATGAGGAATCTGAGACAGAGAGACCTTAATAACATGCTCTGGACCTAAAGTCCCTATGTTGGATATAGAAGAGCCAAGGCAGTGTTCATCTTAGAGCTCAGGCTCTTAACTGCTTCTCTCCTAGCCATTCTAAATACTGATTGTCTTGCTGATATGGGATTTATAAAGAGTGTGTGTGTGTGTGTGTGTGCACGCACGTGCTGTGTGCTCAGTCACTAAGTTGTGTCCAATTCTTTGTGACCTCATGGGCAGTAGCCCACCAGGCTCCTGTATCCATGGAATTTTCCCGTCAAGAATACTGGAGTGGGTTGCCATTTCCTCCTCCAGGGGATCATCCTTATCCAGGGATCAAACTTACATCTCCCGCATCATCTGCATTGACAGGTGGATTCTTTACCACTGAGCCACCTGGAAATTCTTTATAAAAATTATAAAGGAGTAACTATATCCACGGACAGAACTGTGTTATTTCTCCCAGAAATGTTAAGCAACCCAAATGTTAAAAGGAAATTGAAATTTACAGGGCAACTTACTGCCAGGAAAAAGTATACAGATATTGTGAGTTAAGTTTTAAGGAATTCAAATAAATAACACATACTTTATTACTCAAGAATGGAGCAAGTTGAGAAAAGGGTGCAGGAGTATGAATAATAAAAACAAAGTCTCACTTTAATTCCTATGAAAGGTGATTGCAGAATATGACTTTCCTTCTGTAACAAACAAAATTGCCAATTTCATCCCAGAGTTAGATATGCTTACCCATCACTGAACAGTTGATTGGCTAGTTGTTCATCTTTCCTTTCAAGGGCAGACTTCCTTCCATATGATAGGCAGTAGGTAATTATGCAAAATCTCTATAAATAGGCTGGCTTCCAAAAGGGAAGAAACTGAGGTAAGCATGCTCAGTATTTTCTCTTAAATATATCTCAAATATTTTATTACCTTAAATTGTTTCAGGAATAATTCACTCTTACTCTCTATGTAAAGATGGGTGAAGCATAGAGAGAGGGCCAGAGGAGTTAGTGTAGTAGAAGACCCTGCGCTGAGACAGAGCAGTAGACAGTATTTGCCTTCCCTACTCCTAGTCCCATGCAATTTTGAGTCCAGGGGAAGCTACTGATCAAGGAGTTTAGCTTATTGGAAAAGCAAGCAAGGTCATACATGCAATGTGGATTGAGAGCAAATAATGAGTTTAGGACTAGAAATGTCTGGGCCCAGGGGAAGGGAGGATAATAGAGAGGTAGTCTAGTTCACTAGAAGGTAAGAAGTAGTGATGGAGAGAGTTGTGAAAAGATTTTGTTTGTTTGTTTTAATTGATACTAAGAACATAAGCAAGAAAGGTAAAAAAGTCTACTTCTTGAGTGCTAACCTCACCTAGTTGATATAGTCACTTGAAATATTGTCTTAAGATAATTGAAAAGCCATGTTCAGATTGCTTAAAATAATTTTAACATTGATTTTTTGTGGTAATACATAGTATTGGAAGGAGGAGTAAAGTTTTGTATGCTGAATATTTGTTACTCAATGTAAAAGTGGGAGTAAGGTTTGAAGTAAAATGTAGTCTTTTTTTTTTTTAATAAAAGGGGAATTAAAATGTAGGCTCTTTGCTAAAAGATTATTCATTTTAAAGATTTTTTTAAAAATATTTACAAAAGTAGAGTGGAATAGATAATTATAAAATTAAGACAAATCCACAGTAAATGAATAGAGTAATTTAATAGGTTAAAAATGATAGTTCTTCCAGGAGAAGACTGGCCTACAACACAAAGAGGCACAAGGGCCAACCAGATATTTTCTACTCTTTGCCCCTGAGATAGAATGGACTATTGCTGAAATATTTACTGCTTCTTCCTACTGACCCCTGCTTATTGGAGACAAATTCCAGCTAATAATGTGACTGGTTTTACCCAATTAATCATGAACGGGAGAGCTGCTATGTCAGTCTTCAAGGAGACACCATATCTCTGGTAGGGGAAGCAAATTCAATAAAGAAACTAAATATGTGAGAAATAAAGATGTGAAAAGGAGCCACAATTTCACTGCCACAGACATTCATTTATGTTGGTTTGAAGTAGTTTTTTGTTACTTCAGTGTCCCATAGGGTAAGATATCAAACATAATGTCTATACCTGGCACTAAACCTGAGAAGCTTACATGAAGCTGTTCCCTTCACACAGAGGAGAATGTAATTAAGTTGATTATAACTCATGCTTTGCTTCAAGTATTGTAAAGATAACAATGCTAATGAAGATCAACATAGTCACTCCTCAGTGACCATCAGGAGTCTAATTCTAGTCATTCCATGGCTAATAATATTAATGTGGAAAGTTAAACAGATGAACCTACTAAACATATTGAAAACTCAGCAATTGTTTCTAAACAGTTGAATACTATAATGTGCTAATTCATCAAGACTCATTTTGGTAAGTTTAATTAAGTATTTTTTCATTTAGCGTACCACAGTTTTGTTTATTCTTACATTTTCTAAAGCACTATGCAAATGAACTTTTCTATGAACTGAGGTCTAATAAATTACTTCACTAAGTGTTATTTTGTTTTTCACCCCTAAAAGACACTTCAGTTTAAAAATACCTATTTTACTCAATGGAAAAAAAAATTGTCATTCATGATTAGAGTATGCTTAAATTTTATAAAACTCTCAACAAATCACACTCTGTGTTGCCTTTTCAAAATACAAAATAACTGGATGAAGCTGCAAAGTATATGTTACACGTGGAAGTAAAGGCAGAGACAGAAAAGAGCATGAAGTAGAAAAACAAAATAATGTAAAAGCAATTGCATGTGGGAATTGAGAAAAAAATTTTTTTTCATTTTTATTACCTGGCTTAATGGCTTTTTAGTTGAATACATCTGAAGGGCTACTTGGGTTATCCTTTCCAGTCTGTTTTTCCCTCCATCTTTAACTCATGCAAAGATAATAGTCCATGAAGGGTACTTAACTATTTTCTGGAAAAGAAAGGATTTTCAATGAATGCTTGTTTTATAAAACAGAAGTTTATGCCTACTTTTTAGTGCTTTCATGTTGTGTTTCAATTTGCTTGTATGTCTGTTTTCTCCATCAGATTGCTCAACTAACCAAAAGAGAAGACGTTTCACATGCATGCTTGTGCCCTCAGTGTTTAACACCGTGTAAGGTACACGGGAGATGTTTACCAAGCATTTTTGAGAACTTTCTAAAATTCCTCTGCTTTTCTGAATGTGAAAGGTTATAGGATTCATTTGATTTTTTTTAATTGGAGTCTACTTACTTTATAATATTGTAGTGGTTTTTGCCATACATTGACATGAATCAGTCATTTTATTTTATCTTGATTTGACAGCTTTGAATGAGTCTGAACTGGTAAACAAGTCAGTAGTAATTGGAAAGTTCAGACTCTGCCAAGTATATGACTACAATTTGACTATAATTTTTCATATAACAACAAACAGACTGAAATAGTCTTTAATGGATTGATTTTCCATTTTCAATATATTTGATTAATCTTACCATTGGTATATCCTAATTTTTAATCATTATTTTATAAAGTAGCTTCAAATATTTTAAAATAAACTTGATTAGGAGTTTTTTTGCCAATAAGATCTTTGAGATAAGACACACTTTATTTGCTAATTTTTCATGGAGAGACTAAAATCATCCTTGGTTTCATAATAAGTATTTTGGATGAAACAAGATGGGACTTACTTAGAGATTTCTTTGTCTTCTCCATCACCAACACAAGGATCTCTTAAATGTAAAATTGACAATAGCAGTAGAAGACTAAAATATTTAAGTATCACCATATTTAAGGCAAGATAACAAGCATATCATAAGTATATGCCCCAAAAAACACTACAAAAGAATCTTGTAAAGCATTCTTTCCAAGCACAATTATACACAAAGCTGGCTTTGAGAATGGTGGAAGGAATGGACACAGTGAAGTTTCAAGAACTTTCATGATATGCTTCCTAATAATCATGTATGAAAAAATTCTAAATAAAATTTAGAGTTATGAAAGAACAAGAAACATTCTTGAAATTATCCTATGTAAATCTGACTCAAGTATCAGCAGAATATTCAATGTTTTCATGTAGAAAATTTGAGAAAATAGACTTTGGGAAAGCTGAACACATGTGCAAAGGCTGAGGAGTCTTTCCAGGTACTTAAATTTGCTTGTATATTAGATCATATCAAGTGACCAAAATGAAGGAATAAAGGTTTCTTATTTTTGAAGATATTTCACTATATATACACACAAACCTATACATATAGAATACATGCAGCACCACATACAAATGTTATGTTTGCATAAATAAACTAATACAAGTACATATCTGCGTAAATAGATGTGTTTATTTGAAAATGCAGGTAAGCATATCCATGTGTGGATTATAGGTGAATGTCTAAATACATGAGGTATGAATATGTGTTGCTGTGTGTGATCTCTAGCTGAATAATTTTCCTGAATAATGAAAGATAAAAGCAACTTATCCTATAATGTTACTATTTTGATGCTCTTTCTCATTTCAAAAATTGGCAAAGTAGCCAAGGAGCATTTTTAATTATTTTTAAATAAATTAGCAGCTCCACTAAAGCATATTCTCCGGGTTTGAGGTATTTCAAAGTATGAATATAAAATTTCAAAGGTAAATTTGATTGAATGTGTTACCTTTGCTTTGATTTGTTCTTTTCTTCCCTTGTCTTTGTAGTGGTTTATCCCAATATCATCCTGTTGCACACATTTTTTTTTTCCTGTGAGTGCAATTTCCTGAAAGCTTAAAATGCTGACATTTTAGTGCTCCATTTGAAGAATGCTTGATTAAATATTTCAAACTGTTATTGAACATTATGGAACTACAATTTAAAAGGTTTACTGTTGAAAATTCCAATACAATTTTAGGACACTTAGTCTGATTTTAAATATATCTTTTGAAAAGTTTAAACATTTCTAAACTCCAATTAATGATGAACCACATAGAAAGTATCACCACCATGCTGATGTGCTGTTTAACATTCAACATCATCTTTTAACAAAAATTTATATTTCAGTAAGTCTATCAGTGTTTAAATACAACTACAGTTTGTAATTTGATTTTAGAATTTAACAACAATTTTGGAAATAATTATAAGTAGAATTTGTTTACTATCTACTAAAAATTATACCTTTGGTTTCCTAATTAAGAAATTTTCTAATGAAAAGCTTTACCCTATCAAAAATTTTTAATATAATAATTTAATCTTTGATTTTGTTGTTGTTGCTTAGCTGCTCAGTCATGTCCAACTCTTTGTGACCCCCATGAACTGCAGCATGCCAGGCTTCCCTGTCTTTCACCATCTCCCAGAGCTTCCTCAAGTTCATATCCATTGAATCAGTGATGACATCCTGTTGAGACCTGCTTGACAAGCAGTGTTTCTGAAACTGCAGTATGGTGAGAGAAAGAGAAACATGACACAAGAATTCAGAAAAAAGTGAGGATCAGGGGACCAACACCCAAGAGCTCCAAGGTGAAGGTGCCAAAACTGAATTCAAGCCAGCTTTGTTATACTTTCACGTGTGAAGGAAAAAATATGTGGGGAGTTAAGCTATAACTCATGTGGCCTTCAGGGCCGAAGAACAAAGTGATCATTAACCACTGAGTAACTAAGAAACAGTAATCAATAACAAATCATAACTAAGACTAATATTCTTATCTATAGATTTTCCACCAGATACGTAAAACATGTGACTCTGAGACGCCAGTTGAGAAACAGTCTAGGGTCAGTTTTCTGACCCCTGGATCATATCATGTTTTTAAGATTATGAACTGTTCCCTCTGGACTTGTTCCAAGAGTTTCATGCCTTATAGCATCCAGTTTATCAATAATTATAAATTTCTTTTGTGGTCCTTGCCAGGGTCTGCTTTTCTTTTATTCTTCCTATGCCATCCAACCATCTCATCAGCTGTCATCCCCTTCTCCTGCCTTCAATCTTTCCCAGCAACAGAGTGTTTTCTAATCAGTTGGCTCTTCGCATAAGGTGGCCATATATTGGAGCTTCAGTTTTAGCATCAGTTCTTCTATGAATATTCGGGATTGATTTCCTTTAGGATTGAATGGTTTGATCTTGGAATGACTCTCAACAGTCTTCTCCAACACCACAATTTAAAAGCATCAATTCTTCGGTCTCAGCCTTCTTTATGGTTCAACTCATATCCATACATGACTACTAGAAAAACCATAGTTTTGACTATATGGACCTTTGTAGGCAAAGTCATGTCTCTGCTTTTTAAAATGCTGTCCAGGAATCTGATCTCACTAATATAAAAGCTTGTATTTATCTACTTGCAAATTTTTCTTTTGTAGATAGAGCCAATATATTAATAGTCATTGTGCAATGCTTTCTATATGCAGGGGGAAACTTAGATTTGAAAATAAATGAAAATAATGTAGATGAAGTGTCACTTTATTTAAATAAAATATATGATTTCATGAAATGACCTTGCAAATACAATCTATGCAGGTGCTGCCTATATTTAACATCAACTCTGGAGAGGGTCAGTCTTCTCAAATTACCCACTAACTTCTGAAATAAATGCTGATGTTTCTTTAGCAGATTTATTTGTCTTGATTTTATGCAGTCAGGGGTAACACCAAGTTTCTTATTGTGGATGAAAAAGAACTTTCTTGAAAAATGGACATTTACTGAGAGTTCATGTACACTCGTGGCTGATTCATGTCGATGTGTAGCAAAACGAATACAGTATTGTAAAGCAAAACAAACTAAAAAATAAAAATTAATTAAAGAAAAAAAGAAAAATGGACATTTAGTGTGTATTTTTATTATTTTGCTTTTTAAAAAATTATTTATGTTGAATTTTTATAAATATAAATTTATTTATTTTAATTGGAGGTTAATTACTTTACAATATTGTATTGATTTTGCCATACATCAACATGAATCTGCCACAGGTATACACGTGTTCCCCATCCTGAACACCATCCCTCTGGGTCATCTCAGTGCACCAGCCCCAAGCATCCAATATCACACATCAAACCTGGACTGGCGATTCATTTCATATATGAAATTATACATATTTCAATGCCATTATCCCAAATCATCCCACCCTCTCCCTCTCCCACAGAGTCCAAAAGACTGTTCTATACATCTGTGTCTCTTTTGCTGTCTCGCATACAGGGTTATCGTTACAACTTTCTAAATTCCATGTATATGCATTAGTATACTGTATTGATGTTTTCCTTTCTGGCTTACTTCACTCTGTATAATCGGCTCCAGCGTCATCCACCTCATTAGAACTGATTCAAATGTATTCTTTTTAATGGCTGAGTAATACTCCATCGTGTATATGTACCACAGCTTTCTTATCCATTCATCTGCTGATGGACATCTAGGTTGTTTCCATGTCCTGGCTATTATAAACAGTGCTGTGATGAAATTTGGGGTACACGGGTCTCTATCAATTCTGGTTTCCTTGGTGTGTATGCCCAGTAGTGGGATTGCTGGGTCATAAGGCAGTTCTATTTCCAGTTTTTTAAGGAATCTCCACACTGTTCTCCATAGTGGCTGTACTAGTTTGCATTCCCACCAACAGTGTAAGAGGGTTCCCTTTTCTCCACACCCTCTCCAGCATTTATTGCTTGTAGACTTTTGGATCACAGCCATTCTGACTGGTGTGAAATGGTACCTCATTGTGGTTTTGATTTGCATTTCTCTGATAACGAATGATGTTGAGCATCTTTTCATGTGTTTGTTAGCCATCTGTATGTCTTCTTTGGAGAAATGTCTTTTTAGTTCTTTGGCCCATTTTTTGATTGGGTCGTTTATTTTACTGGAATTGAGCTGTAGGAGTCGCTTCTATATTTTTGAGATTAGTTGTTTGTCAGTTGCTTCACTTGCTATTATTTTTGCCCATTCTGAAGGCTATCTTTTCACCTTGCTTATACTTTCCTTTGTTTTGCAGAAGCTTTTAATTTTAATTAGGTCACAGTTATTTTTGCTTTTATTTCCAATATTCTGGGAGGTGGATCATAAAAGATCTTGCTGTGATGTATCTCAGAGAGGGTTTTGCCTATGTTCTCCTCTAGGAATTTTATAGTTTCTGGTTTTACATTTAGATCTTTAATCCATTTTGAATTTATTTTTGTGTATGGTGTTAGAAAGTGTTCTAGTTTCATTCTTTTACAAGTGGTTGACAAGTTTTCCCAGCACCCTTGTTGAAGAGATTATCTTTAATCCATTGTATATTCTTGCCTCCTTTGTCAAAGATAAGGTGTCCATAGGTGTGTGGATTTATCTCTAGGCTTTCTATTTTGTTCGATTGATCTATATTTCTGTCTTATTTACATTTAGATCTTTAATCCATTTTGAATTTATTTTTGTGTATGGTGTTAGAAAGTGTTCTAGTTTCATTCTTTTACAAGTGGTTGACAAGTTTTCCCAGCACCACTTGTTGAAGAGATTATCTTTAATCCATTGTATATTCTTGCCTCCTTTGTCAAAGATAAGGTGTCCATAGGTGTGTGGATTTATCTCTAGGCTTTCTATTTTGTTCGATTGATCTATATTTCTGTCTTTGTGCCAGTACCATACTGTCTTGATGACTGCGGCTTTGTAGTAAAGCCTGAAGTCAGGCAGGTTGATTCCTCCATTTCTGTTCTTCTTTGTCAAGATTGCTTTGGCTATTCGAGGTTTTTTGTATTTCCCAAATATTTAGAGAAGAACTAACACCAATCCTACTCAAAGTCTTCCAGAAAATTGCAGCGGAACATAAGCTTCCAAACTCATGCTATGAGGCCATCATCACCCTAATACCAAAACCTGATAAAGATGCCACAAAAAAAAAAAAACTACAGGCCAATATCACTGATGAACATAGATGCAAAAATCCTTAACAAAATTCTAGCAATCAGAATCCAACAACACATTAAAAAGATCATACGCCATTACCAAGTTGGCTTTATCCCAGGGATGCAAGAATTCTTCAATATTGGTAAATCAATGTGATTCACCACTTGACAAATTGAAAAATAAAAACCATATGATTATCTCAATAGATGCAGAGAAAGCCTTTGACAAAATTCAACATCCATTTATGATAAAAACTCTCCAGAAAGCAGGAATAGAAGGAACATACCTCAACATAATAAAAGCTATATATGACAAACCCACAGCAAACATTATCCTCTGTGGTGAAAAATTGAAAGCATTTCCCCTAAAGTCAGGAACAAGACAACGGTGCCCACTTTCACCACTACTATTCAACATAGTTTTGGAAGTTTTGGCCACAGCAATCAGAGCAGAAAAAGAAATAAAAGGAATCCAGATTGGAAAAGAAGAAGTAAAACTCTCACTGTTTGCAGATGGCATGATCCTCTACATAGAAAACCTGAAAGACTCCACCAGAAAATTACTAGAGCTAATCAATGAATATAGTAAATTTGCCAGATATAAAATCAGCACACAGAAATCCCTCGCATTCCTATACACTAATAATGAGAAAATAGAGAAATTAAGGAAACAGTTCCATTATCCATTGAAATGAAAAGAATAAAATACTTAGGAATATATCTACCTAAAGAAACTAAAGACCTATATATAGAAAACTATAAAACACTGGTGAAAGAAATCAGAGGACACTAATAGATGGAGAAATATACCATGTTCATGGGTTGGAAGTATCAATATAGTGAAAATGAGTATACTACCCAAAGCAGTTTATAGATTCAATACAATCCCTATCAAGCTACCAACAGTATATTTTCACAGAGCTAGGACAAATAATTTCATAATTTGTATGGAAATACTGTGTATTTTTAAATTAAACATGCACTTTTATGTTTAGTTCACTGGTGCAGAATGTAGTTATAAACATGGTTTAAGACTTACAGAAAAACACACATATTCAGACTACTTTCCACTAGGTCCTTGACACTAGTTCTCAGTCTCAGTTTCCTGCACAAATTTCTTATACACCTAAATTACCATTCCTGTGTTCTCTTCCACTGCCTAAGGCTGGAGACCATATCTACTGGAGCCCCAAAGAGGGTAGGGGTTGGCAGTGGAAGCATTCAGCCCATTTTGTCACACTGTTGTTTAGAATTACTGGAGCGTGATAGGAATACAAAGCAGTAAAAATTAGCAATTGTAAGTCAGCATTATTGTTCTTTTAAAAATTTCCAATGCATAACACACTCCCCTATTACCTGCACCACGACACTCTGTGCCTCCCCCATCTTGGTACCATTCTATGATAGCTTACTGCGTCTTTTAGGTCAGACACTGGCCTCAACACAGGTGGACGTTACAGCTGGTGTCCAGCAAGGGGCATGTGTTGAACACTCCTCATATAAGAAGAGATTAGCTTTTATTACTACTGTTCTTGAAAAATTCTGCATATTGTATTTAGGATAAAGTTGTTTGTTAGAATGTATTTGAGAAAATTCAAGTAAAAAGAGCTGTGCTTTGGATGGTCTTGGGGTCTTTCAGACTTAACCAGATTGAAATTTTACAAAAATCATGTATTTCATGGCTTATAAATGGAGCTATGGCAGAGATTGGAAGTAAAAGTAGACATTGGCAACCACCTCTCACCCACTAGATTTTTGATATGATGTTTACAAAATTATTTTTTTAAACAAATTTAAAAATCCATGAAAAAGATATATAGGACAAGACCTTGGACCACATTTTTGATTGAAGAAAATAAATTGGGGATCTTTGAGTTATGCAGACATGTTCTCAGTGTGATCTTGAACTTGAAAAGCACAAGACAGTAAGCAGTCAGCAAACAAAAGAAGCAAGAACAACTATTTTCAGACAACTGATCAGACTTAAGAGAAAGGTGGTGATGCTGGTGATGGTGAATTCACAGTTCTATTATCCTACACTCAACAAATGGACAAAAGTAGCCTGCCCTGGCACTCACTATAGCCAACAAGTTCTGAACTGACAAGACAAAGATTTGTTCAAACTCACCACTCACCTTCTCATGTGCAGCCTCTGAGGCTTTTGCCTTTATAAGTCTCACTCTTGTCTTTGGTCACAGAGACTGGGATTCAAAGGTTTCCATCTCTCTCTCTCTCTCTCTCTCTCTCTCTCTCTCTCTCTCACACACACACACACACACACACACACACTTGTCACCTATGAATTCTACCTGTCTATTTATCTATCATCTTGCTTTACCAATTTTCTCTAAGTTCATCTTTGACATTTAATCTATGGGTACCATTTCACTCAGCCCAATCTTTTTTTTTTTTTGATTAGGTTTTCATGTCTTGTTTTGTAATGAACTCAGAGTAACTCCCACTATATCTATGTTTATGTTTTCCTTTTTCCAAAATATAAATCAGTACTGTCCTAGGCAAGCCAGAACCCGTGGTCAGTTTAGAGGTACCAACATGACTTCTTAAACTCAGTCCTTCTTCTATTTAAATTCTATCTAGATGTCTAACAATGTCAGAACCTTCTCATTTGATGGATGAGAATTCATCAATTCAAGTTAGTATTTGGAAGGCAAATTGGTCACATAAATATCACATATCAGGTGTACAGTGATGTTTGATATATTTGAAATGTATTTTTTTAATATCTGGGGCAAGACTAAGTATAAAAAAACATGCTTTTATATTAAGGAAAATCAGAAAAGAGAGGTTCATGCATAACAATGATAGAAACAACTCAGTTTCTCCTCTCCAAAGCTTTCTTCCCCATAATCCTCTGTATCAATTGCTTAAAACTTGTTTCACTTCATTCTTAAGTTATGTATCTGCCCTGACTTTCATTTTAGCCTAGTAGTTCTTGCTCAATAAATTAGCAGAGGGAATAAAACAGACGTTGACTCAGCTTCTCTCTTGCCCTTTAACAGCAAGTGCGTCTTCATTAGTGTTTATTTCCAGTATGGGAGAGACAATATTTACACTGATGCTGGAAAGCAAGTTACAGACAGAGTTAAGTGAATGGAAAACCAGTGTTGAAAGTGTAAACATCAAGTCTTACACGACATTATTTAAGGTATCAGAACCCTGAGTAGCAGAATAAAAACAAACATTTAGGCCAATGCCAGCAAAAAACTTCTTAATGATAATGAGTGTATAATACTCTCTCTAGGGAAGACAAACTCTGTAGCTTAACTGGATAAAAGATAAACTGCATTCTTTTGGGAATAATATGTACTGACAAGTAAGATGGTCAGTTCAGTCTCTTAGGTATGTCCAACTCTTTGCAACCTCATGGACTGCAGCACGCCAGGCTTCTCTGTCCACCACCAACTCCCAGAGTTTACTCAAACTCATGTCCATTACATCAGGGAGGCTAGTAAGATGAGATAGTCTCAAATTAGGAAGGGAAAATAAATTTATGATACTCTTTGTTTCTACATGTTTATATGTAAAATTAAATTGCCATTCACTTTTCTGAATGATAACAAAAATATCTAACTAAAATTACTTCTTTAACCACTTTTAAATGAAAAAAATCATCCAAGTTGTTTTTTTCTTGGAGTTATCTGCCTAACAGCTGCAGTCTCCCTAAATACTTTGACTTATTTTATCACTCTTAATTTATACAAATGCTGGGAAGCCACGAGATTTGCTGAAAAGGGGCCTATAAGTCCTGATCCCAAGTCAATTAAAAATGTACCACATGTCAATCATTATACTTTTAGTCACACAAAAACAGTACCATCTATAGATTATTTTTCAACACACAAAACAATGAATAGATTATGTCAAGATTTTCAACAGCTTGTTGATCTCAGCAAAAGCATCTTAATTTTGTTTTTTACCATGAACAATAAGACATTTTCAGGGTCATTATATAAAATGAAGTTATTTTCTTTCTAGAGAAAACTCTTCATGAGATTCAAGGCTACAGTTAGGCAGGAACAGAGCAACATATAATTTCACAGAATTCTATTATCCCTTTGACACTTAAGGGAAAATATGCTAGAAATGGTCTCTTGCCAAATTAAGTACATATGCATTGAGTGATTTTTTGTTTTGAAAAAATATCTTTGATCAGCTTGAGACCAAGGTTCCTGAGAAACATGCAAGCCAAATGTGCTGTCAGAGTCTTCTCTTCACTCAGGTGAATAGGGATGTGAAAAAGGAAAAATAAAAGAAGAAAGAAAAAAAGCAGAATACATAAAGACTTCATTGTTATTTTGTGAGATAATTTATCACAAAAAGAAGAGTGAACATTATTTCTGGTAGCAATTAAGTGGTAAGTCCTCTTAAAAATTTTAGTTACCTAAGAGACATTATTTCAGCTTTCTGTGTAACTTCTCATTAAGAGTTTTGATATGCATGTTTCTAAAAAACAGTTAAAATCAATAATTGGATAAGCTATTATTATTCAGGACATGCTGCTGGAAATTGACAATTTTCAACCAACAACAGCAACAACAAAAAAAATCTATTGTGATCCATTAGTGAGTGGCGTCATGCTGACTAAGGCTTATCACATATTTGAAGCCTAAACATTCTTTAAATTTATAATTACAATAAAATTATGCTGAACATGAAGAAAAATAATGTGAAGTATCTGTCACTGAAGTAGTAATTTTGGTGTCAATATGGCAACTGAAAACAGAAAGATCAGTGAGCTAATGGTATTGACATCCTAATAACTTTATTTAGTAGATACAAATTTAAATATTTTACCAGTATATGTCAGTAAATATTATGCAATTACAGGGATGATCTCATTGAAGTAGATTTTATCTATAACAACATTTATAAAATACAGAACACTGTATTTCTACAGTCTGTTACATAAACATTTTTTGATGCTTCATTTTTGTTCAAAAGCAATGAAAATCTTTTCTGAGAATTTTTTTCCATAGTGAAACTTCCTATTTGTTACACCCTGTGTCCAGTAATTTTTCCATAATCATTGTTGTCATATCTGGACCTCCCAGTAGCTCACACAGTAAAGAATTTGCCTCCAGTACAAGAGCCCTGAGTTCAATCCCTGGGTCAGGAAGATACTCTGGAGAAGGGAATGGCAATCCACTCCAGTATTCTTGCCTGGAGAACCTGTGAACAGAGAAGCTTGATAGGTTACAGTCCATGGGGTTGCAAAAAGTTGGACATGACTGAGCAACTAACACATACATATCTTTACCACAAACACTTTTGCTACTAACTTGTTCACAGCATAGCTAGTTGGTCACAAGGCAATTTTCCTGTCAAAGATTAAATAATGAAAAATGAAAGAGGGACATTAAAAAGACACAATGAAACATGAGAAAAACAATCACAAAATTAAAAAGACTTCGTTGAGAAATACAAACATTTTTGAATACAGTTAAAAATGTGTGTAGATTCATGGAACAAACAACTGATTTTCTACTGTGGGTTGTACCTAAGCACTTCTCTTTTATTCATTTGAACACACACACACACACACACACACACAACCCAGGGACAGAGGAGTCTAGTGGGCGCCGTAGCAGCAAGGATCTTCCTACCCTAGATTTCTAACCAAGTTCCTCTTAGTAATTTCCATCTACTTTCCCCCCTCACTTTGCTGCTGCTGCTGGTGCTGCTAAGTCGCTTCAGTCGTGTCCGACTCTGTGCGACCCCATGGACTGCAGCCTACCAGGCTCTTCCGTCCATGGGATTTTCCAGGCAAAAGTACTGGAGTGGGGTTCCATTGCCTTCTCTGCCTCACTTTGCTAGTTGACTCTAATTATTAGCTGTCTTTATATTCTAAGAATTGAGCTCACGTCTATGCTGAAATCTCTCTTCTGTATTGCAGTGGCTTAATGAAATATGTCTTACCATTTTAACTGGTGTCTTTGAAAAAATTTTTCTTCTATACTTATGGAAAAAGTAAAAATGCTAGCTTTTTCTTAAAAAGACTTTGGAAAGAAAATCCTAGATTCAAAGACCTTATTGTTAAACTGGATTCTGTGTAGCCCTGCTCAGAGTCCATTATTCACATTATTTACAAAGTATTCAAAGAGAGAAAATGGTCAATGAAGATTTTCTCCTGTCCAAAGAAGTTATGATATCCTGAAATTTGGGGGGACACTCAGGAAAAGAAATAGCATTTGCTTTTTGGGAAAAATATGCTGTGTTTAGTTGCTCAGTTATGTCCAGTTCTTTGCAACCCCAGGGACTGTAGCCTACCAGGCTCCTCTGTCTGTGGGCATTCTCAAGGCAAGAATAGTGGGGTTGCAATGCCCTCCTCCAGAGGATCCTCCCAACCCAGGTGTTGAACACAGGTCTCCAGCATTGCAGGTGGATTCTTTACTGTCTGAGCCACCAGGCCAAACCAAAATCTTCCCTCAATGCAGAAAACCTTTACAAAGATAGAAGACCAATAAAATGTTATTATTGAATAAGCATTAAAACAGATTGTGATGAGACACATTTCATAGACAAGCAATCTGCTAAAGAGTTTGCAAAGCCAGAAATAAATTTAATCCTTTCATAACTAATTGGATATGATTCATTCAGTAAAGGATGTAGGCTTTAAATTCGGGATCAGATGACACCTGAAATAAGACTTATCTCTTCCCAGGGAACTAGGACGTATAGTAGTATTTTCCTTGATGATTACATTTCAAAGATAAGGCTCTCAGATCCTTGAAGAAACACTGTTGAGTTTTGAAAATGGCAATTTAAAAATGTGCATAAATTTGGATAGAACCAAGAGAGAAATTCTAGAAGAAAAAAGGTGAGTCTTTCCTCTTATTTTTAGCTAGAAATAAGTCTCCCATGTTCAATTTGCACTTGCTCTTAAATAGTCCCTTACATTACCATAAAACATTATAGCCTGTATCCATGTAGAACTTCCATCTAACAATTGCATTTTCCCAAGAAAATAAGCAAAATATCATTAATGAGTAATGTGAGTAAGATAATAATAGCTGTAATTATTTGTTAAATTTACTACACCTTAGAAAATATAGTAGCTGTTTTACAAAATATTATCTCATTACCTAAAGCTCTAAATAACATTTTGACTTTGCTAAGCAAGCCCAGTCTCTCATTATTGGCTCAAATGTTCCTGTCCCTCTCAGCTATGTATCAGTTATCAAAATGTGTGTGTGTGTGTGTGTGTGTGTGTGTGTTTGTGTGTGAGATCATGATAAGGGGTGAAAAATGTACAGATTTTGGACTTTTTCTGAAGAAAATACTTGGTTAGCTCAGGTCTTGAACGAAGGCTTCTAAAATAAAACACGGGGCCAGCCCATTCATTTTAATAAAATAGATATTCTTTTTTCCATATGGTAGTATTTCATCTTTAAAATATTTTTACATAAGTCAATCCTATTTCAAATAAATTTAGCTTGAAAAATCAAATCATTTCTTTCCTATAGTAGAAAATCTCCTTGTAAAATAGTGGTAAACATAAGCATTCAAGTGAATAAACTTGAATAATGATCCACATGGCTGCTAGGAAATCTAAAAATTAATTGGATTTTATACTCACTCAGGATAAATCCCTGGAGTTCTTCAGGCAATGACCAAAGATAGTTTTGCTTTTCTCATGCAAGATAATGGGATTACCAACAAGTCTAAATCTTTAATCTCTGTTGATAAAGTACAATGAATACTCAGGAAATACAGTAGTTGGGCTTATATTGCCAAAAGAGAAAGAATGAGAGGAGGAAATGCCTGAAGTGTTAGATTGTTTATCAGGGAAACAGAATTAATTGAAAGCACATTTACATAGCTGAGGAGAATTTCTAGCCATAGTTGAAAGGTTTAATTTTTAAGTTCTTGTCTAATGCAAATAATTGACATTATAATGAGCAACATAATTTTTCTTTTTTTCTTTTTTCTTTTCATTTCTACCCTTTGATTAGAATATGATGTTTCGCTGTTTTTTGTACATCCACACACATTATATCTTCTAAAAAAGGGAAGAAATAATTTCTTTGATTTTCTTAATGAGAGAAATGAAAATATTCCATTTTAACTTATATTATTATTATTTTTTTTAGTGTTTTGTTTTCATTTCCACTTCAAATTGCGTATGTTAACTATTAGGTTTGCTAGAAGATAGCTTCAAGCAACTGATTTGTTTTTCAAGTTGGCAAAACATTATGCATATTTAATAAATGCATTTTATCATGCTTGATAATTTTTATATTATTGATAGCTAGCATAAACATGTTATTATTTATTAAAATAATTTAGCTTTTTATAATATCAATTAAAAAACCATTATATTTTATCCATTTGAAAATGTTGGGCCTACCTAAAATAGAAGAGAAAAGAAGAGAAAAGAAGAGAGGCAAAAAGCAAAGGAGAAAAGGAGAAAAGGAAAGATATAAGCATCTGAATGCAGAGTTCCAAAGAATAGTGAGAGGAGATAAGAAAGCCTTCTTCAGCTATCAATGCAAAGAAATAGAGGAAAAGAACAGAAGGGGAAAGACTAGAGATCTCTTCAAGAAAATTAGAGATACCAAGGGAACATTTCATGCAAAGATGGGCTCGATAAAGGACAGAAATGGTCTGGACTTAACAGAAGCAGAAGATATTAAGAAGAGGTGGCAAGAATACATGGAAGAACTGTACAAAAAAGATCTTCATGACCCAGATAATCATGATGATGTGATGACTAATCTAGAGCCAGACATCTTGGAATGTGAAGTCAAGTGGGCCTTAGAAAGCATCACTACGAACAAAGCTAGTGGAGGTGATGGAATTCCAGTTGAGCTGTTTCAAATCCTGAAAGATGATGCTGTGAAAGTGCTGCACTCAATATGCCAGCAAATCTGGAAAACTCAGCAGTGGCCACAGGACTGGAAAAGGTCAGTTTTCATTCCAATCCCAAAGAAAGGCAATGCCAAAGAATGCTCAAACTACCACACAATGCAGTCATCTCACATGCTAGCAAAGTAATGCTCAAAATTCTCCAAGCCAGATTTCAGCAATATGTGAACCGTGAACTCCCTGATGTTCAAGCTGGTTTTAGAAAAGGCAGAGGAACCAGAGATCAAACTGCCAACATCCGCTGGATCGTGGAAAAAGCAAGAGAGTTCCAGAAAGACATCTATTTCTGCTTTATTGACTATGCCAAAGCCTTTGACTGTGTGGATCACAATAAACTGTGGAAAGTTCTGAAAGAGATGGGAATACCAGACCACCTAACCTGCCTCTTGAGAAATCAGTATGCAGGTCAGGAAGCAACAGTTAGAAGTGGACATGGAACAACAGACAGGAAAAATTTTGAAGTTATGATTCTATACTTGGCCAAATTTTTAATCTTAAAGATAAATAAATTATATTTTCAAATTCCTACTTTAGTATATATATATGTGTATATATATTCTTTATAGACTAAACTTAGCAGGAAAAAGAAAGAAACCAAATTATGATGATCACATTACCCATATCAGTGGCTTCTCCCTTTACACATGATGCCTACCAGATGCACCATTTATCTTTCCAAATAGAGACATCTTCAAGTGCAAGGGTACAGATGTATTTCAGTTTACTAACTTGATAGAGCATCATCAGGAAAACACAGCTGGAAAAAAAGAAAAACATAGCTGACATTTTGTCTACCTCACCTATATGACAAGGACAGTGTTACATTTATTTCCCACATGGTAAATTCATGGTTGACAAAATTTGCATGTGCATTTCAAAGAACACTAAAACAAAATAAGATTTGTGTTTTATTGATATTCCCTCACTGTCAGATTGATAATCTGCTAATCTGAATCAATCAATTTTGAGAAAATGATAAAGAATTTTACATATGTAGAGTACTCTCTGAAAGCTAAGCATGATTAGCTTTTCCATGTATTTCCTTCTTTGATACTCATCAAAAATGTCTTTGCAATCTCCTCATTAGATACTTCAGCTTCTTCCACAGCCTGAATCTTTAACATGAGCAAGGCTGCCTGCCTCTATTTGAATTCAATGGGGAAATAGCTCGAACCAGACTTCAGTACTGGCCTTCTTTGAAGAAAGTTCAGCAAAGAGACCAAGACTGTGAAATGGATAAAGTGTTTATTATAAGCAAAGTACATGCGAAAGAGTGCACATGTGTGAACTCAAAGAGTGAGCTTCTCTTACTGTTGCTGCTTTATTTAGTCACTGAGTCCTTCTTGACTCTTTTGTGACCCCATGAACTGCAGGCCACCAGGCTGCTTCCAATAGAGGTGGCTTATATTGGGGCAGTCTTCTGGGTGTCTCTGGCTAATCATCTTGCTTGTGTCCATATTTGATCTTAGTCAGTGTCCTTTTGGATGGAATATGTGCATCTCTCAGCCAAGATGGATTCTAATGTGAAGGTTTCTGGGGGTTGGCGAGACATATTATGGGATGGTGGCCCCTCCCTTCATTGGCCTTTCCCTAGACTGAGGACCTTCTCTGCACATGAGTTATTCTGGAAAATGCTTTTGACCTCAAGATTGAGGAAATTGTAATCATTTTGTCTTCCATCCAATCAGAGCCCAGTGCTCCTGCTCTTGTTTCAAAGTGTTAGCAAGAGATTGCTTGCAATTGCTCAGCCTGGACCCATCTATCTACTACTTCACATCTTCCCCACCAAATAGGAAGCCCAGGATCTAGATTTACATTCTCTCACACTCAAGGAAAAGATATAAAACTAAATATAAAACTGCTGAGATATACTATGGGTTATTTTAAGACTGTATCTCATCACACTTTAGCACCACTGCGTCATTTGATTTGGCAATTCAATCAAATTTCACTAGTTTATGTAAAGTGTGTGTATATGTATGAATGTGCTTTTCCAGGATAGCAATTTGACCTAGTGACTATGCTAATTGGAAGATATCACTGGCAATCTATACTTTTCTACAATATGTTCTTATATAGAGTCTTTCTCTTCAAAAATTTCATGTTATCCATTTTGGCTTTGACCTTGGAAACTGAGTCCTCTTTGTTTATCAGTCCTTTGCTAAAGGGCAGAAGTATCAAAGCATCTCATTTTGTATATCATTTATAAATGTATTCAAAATAGATACTCATTAGTGTTTGATAACTATGTTCATACTTTAATTATTTCTAATTAGTCTCTCCACATAGATAAATATTAAAGAAAAGAAAATGGACATTTTAATCAGAGGGAGACTGTTTTCTAAAGACTCAGCAATCTCACTCTTTCCATGGAAGAGTTTTTAATTATAGTCATTCATACTCTTTGTTTAAAGTAGACTCTAGAATTTGAAGCAAGTGTTCACAGAAAGCTTCATTAGTTACAGAAACCTTTTTTTGTTGTGCTTAGTTTTCTCCAGAACACACATACGTGCACACACACATTAGTTTGCCAGAAAGGAAAAGTTTTAAACATTGCCATTTGTTTCTTCTAAATCCATCTGTCAGCAAATCGGGGAAATTTTGCTGCTGAAGAGCCAGGGGGAAACATGAACATCTGGTAAAACAACTGCACATATAGATAGGATGCACACATTACTCCACATGTGTAAGGATTTTGTATCACAAGGATAAGTCAAATTTGGGCCTTTTTCCCCCAAGCCTTTAATCTGACTCAGACGAACCTCATCTTGTGGTTAACAATTGTGATAACACAAGTTTTATTAAACAAACAGCAAGGTTAAAAAGCTACCAGAGTAATAACAAAAAGATTCCTTATTTCCTAACAGCTTTTTCCACTGTGAAAGGACCTCAAATTCTTTCCCAATCCAGCAGGAAACTTTTCTGGGGTTTTTGAAGGATATCAGCTCTGAAACTATGCAGAACACCCTTTTCAGATGGACTTAAAATATAACTTCTCTGAATAGGAAAAGAGGAAGAATCCAGTGAATGCATTTATTTCTCTAAAAATCCTCACTATCTAAGTATGGGTGCTCAAATCAGTATCTACAGAATCTGAAGAGGGTGGCATTTATGCTCCATTTTGTATTTATTAATTCTCTCCATAGTGGCCATTGATTCATGCTCTATAGGTTCCCTAATGTTGCCTAATAACATGCTGATCCCTCTCTAAGCCTCTCTCCTTGTCCCCCAGGTGCGCCTGAACTTCTAGCTATATTCTAACTAGCTATATTTAGTGTCCTTACTGTTTTATATCTGATTGAGAAGAACAAATCATTTTTAATACTCTGGATTGTCATGTCTTGTGTCAATAATCTTGAATCATATTTACGTTATTAAAATGCAGGTTGCTTTAAAAAATACAGGAGAGATGAAAAGAGATTAGATTAAGATCAGTGTTACCTGTTTACTATTTTTCAGCCATTTATACCAAAGTCTGTATGGGCTTCCTTTGCAGCTTACCTGGTAAAGCATCCACTGCAATGTGAAAGACCTGTGTTTGATCCGTGGGCTTGGAAGATCCCATGGAGAAGGGACAGGATACCCATTCCAGTGTCCTGGCCTGGAGAATTCCATGAACAGTGCAGCCCATGGGGTTGCAAAGTGTTGAACATGACTGAGCGACTTTCACTTTCACTTTCTGTATGTAAGGGGTAGTAGCACTGATAACAAGGGACCTTAATCTAACAGAGTATCATAATGGGATGAACAGTAAAATACAAGTAATAGAGGCTTTTAAAGACATTGTCTTGTGTTTATCATTCTTAACACTGTTTTATGTATTGTGTTAGTCAAAACTAATGAAGTAAATTAGTGGTAGAACATATGCTCTGTGAGATATGTGAAGACAAGCGGGGAGACTGGGAAGATCCCATATTTTAAACCATAATGTGAAATGAGCCAAGAATGTGCTTATTATTGGATTATGGCAGATGCTATTGATATTCCATCCATATGCCTTCAGCCTACTCACTGTCCTTGCATTCTAGTCTGAATTCTAATGACCAGCATCTGCATCTCTGTTAGAGTGTTTCTCTCAGGTTGCAGGAAACTGTTGTATGTAAACAAATGTCCTTCTGGAGTAAGCCCTTAAACAACAAAAGACAGATGTCGGGAGGCAAATAGTTTTATTTTTTGGCCCTTAGCAAAAGTGTATCCTAGTCAAGGCTATGGTTTTTCCCATAGTCGTGTATGGATGTGAAAGTTGGACTATAAAGAAAGCTGAGAGCCAAAGAATTGATGATTTTGAACTGTGGTGTTGGAGAAAACCCTTGAGAGTCCCCGACTGCAAGGAGATCCAACCAGTCCATCCTAAAGGAAATCAGTCCTGAATGTTCATTGGAAGGACTGATGTTGACGCTGAAACTCCAATACTTTGGCCACCTGATGTGAAGACTGACTCATTTGAAAAGAGCCTGATGCTGGGATTGAAGGCAAGAGGACAAGGGGACGGCAAAGGACAAGATGGTTGGATGGCATCATGGACTCAATGACTTTGAGTCAACTCCGGGAGCTGGTGATGGACAGGGAGGCCTGGAGTGCTGCAGTCCATGGAGTCGCAAAATCTGACACAACTGAGTAACTGAACTGAACTGAACTGAAAAAGTGTATTAAGGTGACCTTTGAGTTTTTCCATAGGATTAAGCTTAATCCCAGGGCTTCCCTGGTGGCTCAGACGGTAAAGCATCTGCCTGCAATGCGGGAGACCAGGGTTCGATTCCTGGGTCAGGAAGATCCCCTGGAGAAGGAAATGGCAATCCACTCCAGCACTCTTGCCTGGAAAATCCAATGGATGGAAGAGCCTGATAAGCTACAGTCCATGGGGTCGCAAAGAGTCGGACATGACTGAGCGACTTCACTTTCACTTTCACTTCAAGCTTAATCCCAATCTGAAGTCAGCAATCTTTCCTTTTCCCTTATGGTTAGGGATTGGGCTAGGGTTAGGGTTGCCTCTCCCTTTCTTCTTCATGGAATCACTTTCTATCCTCTGCACTTTCTGTATAAACTCCATGAACTCCATTCTTATTTCAGAGAGAGTAAAGGTGTTCTGTTTCCAGAGGTCAGGAGAAACAATCCAGCAAGCCAAGATTTCTTGGTTAATAATTAACTTAGAAAATATTTTTTTTCTAGTAGCACAAAGGATGGGAAATGATTTTTATGTTAATATTTATTGATGAAGAAGACTATAAACACACACACACAAATTGAGATCATTAACTGAGGTTTGCCAAGTTGAAGCCATGGACTTGACTTTGTGTTTGGGAGAGAATAAATAGAAAATAAGAAGAGTATTTGGGGCACAGGGTGAACTTGAGAGATAGAATGAAAGCCTTGTAGGAAAAAAATGAGCTAAGCTCAGGCTCCTGTGGAATTAAAATAAATAGATCAACTATGACCATGAGCTAACAGTAGGGTATATGACAATGGGTGAGAGCAGTTTGTTGTTAGAACAAGGAAGGATGCGTAACCAAGCCTGTGTGTGTGTCTGTGTGTGTAAGCTCAGTCGTGCCCAGATCTTTGCTACTCCCATGGACTGTACCAGCCAGACTCCTCTGTCCATGGAATTTTCCAGGCAACAATATTGAAGTGGGTTCACATTTCCTTCTCCAGGGATGTTACTGACCCAGGAATCAAATCCATGTGTCTTACCACAGAACCATCTGGGAAGCCCAGAAATCTAAAATGACAAATGTCTAAGATGAGTGAGCAACATTAAAGGGTTTTATTCATTTTGAAAAGAATTGGAGGCAGCAAAATAGAAAGATTTTTTTTTAATTTTATTTTTCCTTTTCTGAAATATGGATTTAGAAATTCAAAGATTCTTTGGGTAAGTATAGGAGTTCGAAGTGACTTGAGGATAGCATGTTTGTGGAGTAATCACCAAGAGATGACATTGAAAGTGTGAAAAATTCTATATTAAAGAGCCCTGTTCTAGTTGTGTGTGCAAAAAAGAAGAGGAATGTACAGGAGGAAAGAACAGAGTATTTGAAGAGAAATTTGGGAAAGAAATTGGTGAGGAGGCTGAGAAAAGTGGGGCAGTATGGGAGAAAAAGAAATTTGTATTTATTTTCCACAGTATCCTAGCACTCGTGTTGGTGACTTTTTAAAAATGCATATTTTATTTTCTATCTCTAATAGGCTGAATTTTATTTGTATGGCTTGACTATTTCTTGTGTTCTAAATGGCAGTGAAAGGTTGAATAAATTTCATCTTTTAGCACCATCCAACTTTCAGAACTAGATTACTTCTTTTCCCTCTTTGTTTCCAATCTTCTAAAGTCAGCATCATCCTCATTATTTAAGAACCTGCAGTTCATTTGTAGTCTAGTCTTCATAGTGTAAACTCTTTAGTTCTCATATTTTATATACATTTATTTTATATCATGCATTTTATTTATTGAAACCACTATAAGGCATTCATGTAGCTATAAAAGAAATAACACTTAAAGTAATAATAATTTTATACTGAGTCTCTTGAGTTTTGTTGGTTTTCTGATGCAGAAGTGTTTCAGTAATGCTCTCTGACAGTTTTACCCTTGAGATCTTCATGAAAATGAGACATGAAGATGTATATTTATGAAATCATACCACTGAACCTGTTTTTAAGTAAATATAGTACTGTTCTTTCTTCTAATAGCCTGAGTTTTCCAAAATGAGTAAAGACTGTGTCACATCCCCAAATCAATTGACTACAACACTGCTGATTGAAGATGGCTTTGCAAGAGTAGGGATTTGTATTCTAGAAGGAAAAAAAAAGTGCAATAGAGGCCTGGGATCTGCTGCATGGTTTTCTATGCTTTATATACTCTTCTCAAAATATGATATTTCATCTCATTTTTCAGTGGTATAATAAGTAACCATGCCTTATCTATAAAACATGCCAAGAATACTCACATCTTTTACTTTCAGTGTCAAAAAGAGTGTCAGCTATGTCAGTGAGCTGAGGTGACCTTCATAGCTAAGATACTTATAGCTGTGCTGAGATGCTGTCAAGTAAAGAGAGTGCCCTCATTCAAAGGTAGGTCCCATTCTCAGGCAGCCTGTAATGAATAACTCGTCTATATAGAGTATAAGTGATCAGGATGCAGCCTAATTTGTAACAATTCTGAATAGTCATCTCACCTTCAGAAGTCATAGTGGGGTCAGCTGAAAGGTTTGTTGAGACTGTGTTGCAGACCAGCTTCTGTCTATTCTGCCCCCAAAAGTCACCTCTAGGGATGATTGATAGCATCCTTCAACAAACTTTATTCATGATAACTTCCATCTCAAAGCAAGCTTGTCAGGGAACCCAATATGAAAGAGACGGGAAAAAAAAAAAAAGTGGGAGAGAGCTCTAAGATAAGTCATTAAGAGTTCTATTGGGTTTAACTGAATTGTGGCAATAGATCTATGTTGTGAATGTCATGCTTTTTTGAAATAAGACTAGAGGACAACATAGAAGTTGAAAAATTCGGCCAAGATCACATAGCACATTTTGTTAAATATTTCTTCTTCAATAACAGCCATCTTCCATTGTCCCATTAATCACAAATTTTAAAATTAAAATGTTTGACTCTGAAAATTATGTTTTCCTTATGGTTCAGGTAAGTAATACTGTGATTCTTATGGAATATACATTTGGTCATTCAGATGACCAAATTACATTTCTCATATATATTTGATCTTTGTACAAAATTCCTGACTCACAGCTCCCCAAACCACTGCGTTTTCATAAATTGGAATTACAAGTGTCGAGAATGATAAAGATTTTTTTTTTATTTGAATGAATTGACTTTTGGAAAGCTCATAATCTAGGGAGCTGATTTCCAGGGGGGATGTCTTGTGGTTAGAAGGTTGGGATTTTCATTTCCAACCCCTGACTTCATAAGAGAGAGGAGGGAATGAAGAGTAAATCAATTGCCTATGACCAATGATTTAATCAGTTATGTCTATAAATGAATTTTCCATAAAAATTCAAAAGGAAGCTGTTCAGAGAGCTTCCAGACTGGTGAACATATAGTGGTGCTGGGAGAGTAGGGAGACATGGTGATACCATAATCTTGGCTCTCTGTGCATTAACGCTGAATATTCTATACAGAGTCATAGTTATAGAGGAGAGAGCAAGAGAAGCTTTATTTTTGCCAGGCAAAGAAGGAACACAGTAGGCTAGGGTCCCAAGAACTTGCTCCTTGGGGAATAGGGAGATGTCTTACAGTCAGGACTCATGACCAGGATTATGTAATAATGATCAAGATAATGCAGTCTTACATTCTTCTGATGCATTAGTGGTGAGGTAAGCAGGAGTCAACATCATCAACTTTCAGGTTCACTCTTCTGGGGTCTACATGTTTGTGGGCAGCATAATTAATTATTAGCTTCTGCTACCTAGAGGAGATTTCAGTATCTGAAAAATAGTTCAAAGATATTGTTATGTGAATCCCTTGATGGGGAACCAGGCCCCTGCCCCAAGGCTGCATTAATATTTCTCTCGACTATTTGTTTCTCCCTTGTCTGGCATTCCCTTCCTTCCTTAATTAACAACTGCCAGAACCTTCCCATTGGAAATTGTCAAAGATCATGAAGGCTGATGATCATCTTGCTATATACATCTTTTTCATCTGGCTATTTCTGAGTTACATCCTTTTTTAATAAATCAGTAATCTGGTAAATAAATGTGCACTGCTCTAGCAAATTAATCAAACCACTAATTTATAGCCACTTGGTTAGAAAAACAGTACCTGGATTTGTGAGTGGTATTTGAAGATCAAGTAGGGGATCATGGAAACCTCTGATCTATGCCTGTTCAGTCAGAAGCACAGACAATACCCTGAGCTTACAACTGGTATCAGAACTGGGTAGGGGGTTGGGTAAGGTGGCAGAAACTTTACCCTGTGAAATTGATGCTATTGAAACTGAGACAGGACCCTGTAGGGCTCCTGGATACAAATCCTTTGTGCCTCTTGTTTCTTGTTTGTGGGAAATAGGCCTCATTCAGCCTAATTAACCTTCCCTGAGATCCGAAGAACAGATTCAAATAATTGCTAATCATGGAACAGAAAGAATACAGAGGCAAGGGAGGTGCAGTCAAGAAACAGTAGTGTAGTCTTGGACCAGGCTCCTAGTTCCTCCTCAGGGAATATACACAACAATGTCTTTGAGTTCCAATGTAGAGAGTAAGGTCCCCATCCAGGTAGAAGATGATAACTTCAGGCTGAGCACAAGATTCCTGGAGAACTTCCTGTTATCTCACCACCAATGAATCAGAAGGAAATAATATGCCTACAACCCTAATCCAAAGTTTATCCTATAAAATCTTTTCCTGGAATGCCCTCATTGTTCAGGGTTTGGGAATCTGCCTTCCAATGTAGGAGACATGTATTCAATCCCTGTTCCAAGAAGATCCCACATGCCACAGGGCTACTAAGTCCATATGCATAACTACTGAGCCCATACGTGACAGCTACTGAACCCATGAGCCACAAGAACAGAGAAAGCTCATGTGCAGGAATGAGAACCCAGTGCAGACAAAAATAAAACAAAAAATAAATAAAAATAAAACTTCCTTCCAAATCCATCAGGAAATGGGGGGTTTTGAGCACAAGCCACCTGTTCTCCCTTTTTGGCCCTGCAATGAACATTTATGTGCTGCAAACTCTAACATTTTGGTCTTTCTGGCCTTGTTGTGCCTCAGACATAGGAACTTGAGTTTCATTACATAATCTCTAAGTAGACAATGTCAGAAATTGAATTGAATTGTAGGACACCTAGCTGGTGCCTGAGAATTCCTTGATGTATCATAAGCTCCTTATCCTTTCATCACAGTTTAGAATTGGTACCACAATCAATTTATATATATCATTTTTAAAGTTTTTATCTTTTAAAATTAAATGACTAATAAAATTTAAGTATAATAGAATTGTTATTATTTTAGCTGATATTTATATTGATTTGTCATTATTTATATTATCCATTATGCTACTGGAGATCAGTGGAGAAATAACTCCAGAAAGAAGGAAGGGATGGAGCAAAAACAAAAACAATACCCAGTTGTGGATGTGACGTGATAGAAGCAAGGTCCGATGCTGTAAAGAGCAATATTGCATAGGAACCTGGAATGTCAGGTCCATGAATCAAGGCAAATTGGAAGTAGTCAAACAGGAGATAGCAAGAGTGAATGTAAACATTCTAGGAATCAGCGAACTAAAATGGACTAGAATTGGTGAATTTAACTCAGATACCATTATATCTACTACTGTGGACAGGAATCCCTTAGAAGAAATGGAGTAGACACGATGGTCAATAAAGAGTCTGAAATGCAGTACTTGGATGCAATCTTAAAAATGACAGAATGATCTCTGTTTGTTTCCAAGGCAAACCATTCAATATCACAGTAATCCAAGTCTACACCCCAACCAGTAATGCTGAAGAAGCTGAAGTTGAATGGTTCTATGAAGATCTACAAAACCTTTTAGAACTAACACCCAAAAAAGATGTCCTTTTCGTTATAGGGGACTGGAATGCAAAAGTAGGAAGTCAAGAAACACCTGGAGTAATAGGCAAATTTGGCCTTGGAATATGGAATGAAGCAGGGCAAAGGCTAATAGAGTTTTGCCAAGAGAACACACTGGTCATAGCAAACACCCTCTTCCAACAACACAAGAGAAGACTCTACACATGGACATTACAAGATGGTCAACACCAAAATTAGATTGATTATATTCTTTGCAGCCAAAGACCAAGAAGCCCTATACAGTCAGCAAAAACAAGACCAGGAGCTGACTGCGGCTCAGATCATGAACTCCTTATTGCCAAATTCAGACTTAAATTGAAGAAAGTAGGGAAAACTACTAGACCATTCAGGTATGACCTAAATCAAATCCCTTCTGATTATACAGTGGAAGTGAGAAATAGATTTAAGGGTCTAGATCTGATAGATAGAGTGCCTGATGAACTATGGAATGAGGTTTGTGACATTGTACATGATACAGGGATCAAGACCATCCCCATGGAAAAAGAAATGCAAACAAGCAAAATGGCTGCCTAAGGAGGCCTTACAAATAGCTGTGAAAAGAAAAGAAGTGAAAAGCAAAGGAGAAAAGGAAAGATAAAAGATTCTGAATGCAGAGTTCCAAAGAATAGCAAGAAGAGACAAGAAAGCCTTCTTCAGCAATCAATGCAAAGAAATAGAGGAAAAGAACAGAATGGGAAAGACTAGAGATATCTTCAAGAAAATTAGAGATACCAAGGGAACATTTCATGCAAAGATGGGCTCGATAAAGGACAGAAATGGTCTGGACCTAACAAAAGCAGAAGATATTAAGAAGTGCAAGAATACACAGAAGAACGGTACAAAAAAGAGATTCACGACCAAGATAATCACGATGGTGTGATCCCTCACCTAGAGCCAGACATCCTGGAATGTGAAGTCAAGTGGGCCTTAGAAAACGTCACTACGAACAAAGCTAGTGGAGGTGATGGAATTCCAGTAGAGCTATTTCAAATCCTGAATGATAATGCTGTGAAAGTGCTGTACTCAATATGCCAGCAAATCTGGAAAACTCAGCAGTGGTCACAGGACTGGAAAAAGTCAGTTTTCATTCCACTTCCAAAAAAAGGCAATGCTAAAGAATGCTCAAACTGCTGCATAATTGCACTCATCTCACACTCTAGTAAAGTAATGCTCAAAGTTCTCCAAGCCAGGCTTCAGCAATATGTGAACTGTGAACTTACAGATGTTCAAGCTGGTTTTAGAAAAGGCAGAGGAAGCAGAGATAAACTTACCAACATCTTCTGGATCATGGAAAAAGCAAGAGATTTTCAGAAAATCATCTATTTCTGCTTTATTGAATATACCAAAGCCTTTGATTGTATGGATCACAATAAACTGTGGGAAATTCTGAAAGAGATGGAAATACCAGAACACTTGATTTGCCTCTTGAGAAATCTATATGCAAGTCAGGAAGCAACAGTTAGAACTGGACATGGAACAACAGACTGGTTCCAAATAGGAAAAAGAGTACGTCAAGGCTGTATATTGTCACCCTGCTTATTTAACTTATGTGCAGAGTACATCATGAGAAACGCTGGGCTGAAAGACACACAAGCTGGATCAAGATTGCCAGGAGAAATATCAATAACCTCAGATATGCAGATAACACCACCCTTATGGCAGAAAGTGAAGAGGAACTAAACAGCCTCTTGAGGAAAGTGAATGAGGAGAATGAAAAAAACTGGTTTAAAACTTAACATTCATAAAATGACAATCATGGCATCTGGTCCATTCACTTCATGGGAAATAGATGGGCAAACAGTGGAAAGAGTGTCATACTTTATATTTGGGGGCTCCAAATCGCTGCAGATGGTAATTGCAGCCATGAAATTAAAAGACACCTACTCCTTGGAAGGAAAGTTATGACCCACCTAGATAGCATATTAAAAAGAAGAGACATTACTTTGCCAACAAAGGTCCATCTAGTCAAGGCTTTGGTTTTGCCAATAGTCATGTATGGAAGTGAGAGTTGGACTGTGAAGAAATCTGAGCACCGAAAAATTGATGCTTTTGAACTGTGGTGTTGGAAAAGACTCTTGAGAGTCCCTTGGACTGCAAGGAGATCCAACCAGTTCATCCTAAAATAGATCAGTCCTGGTTGTTCATTGGAAGGAATGATGCTAAAGCTGAAACTCCAGTGCTTTGGCTACCTCATGTGAAGAGTTGACTCATTGGAAAAGACTCTGATGCTGGGAAGGATTAGGGGCAGGATGAGAAGGGGACGACAGAGGATGAGATGGCTGGATGGCCTCACCGACTCAGTGCATGTGAGTTTGAGTGTACTCAAAAGTTGGTGATGGACAGGGAGGCCTGGTGTGCTGCAATTCATGGGGTTGCAAAGAGTCAGACATGACTGAGTGGCTGAACTGAACTGAATCATTATTTTGTTGTTGTTTGTTTAATCAAACATCTCTGTTACTATTATGTTATTACAAATCTCTGTTAGCAGTGATAAGTCCTCGGATATCCATGATGAATGGCTGGGGCTCTCTATTTGCTGTTAAATCTTGCCTTAGATTTTAACTGCTATTTTTCATGTTAACTTTGGAAAGCATGTTGGTAAATGCTGAAATTTAATCAATATCCTGATCACTCTAATATATACATTTTTACTTCTTCTAAGTGTTCCACTGAAGAGCCTAGGAGCCTATTTTATTTATTTGAAATCTCTTTAATTTAATGCTGCGAATTAACATTGGGGAAATCTGAATGGAAAGAAGATATGTGTATTCTTTAGAATGAAAGTCCGCTTTGTTTCTGTTTATGTTTTTTTTTTTTCTCTTTAATTTCTAGATCATTTAGTTTTGTTCCTGTGAACATAATTGCTTCTTTTCTGCATCATTTATTTTGCACTTTAATATTGAGTCATGTATATTTATTGCATTGAAACATCTTACAATAAACTTAAAACACACACCATTCCAGTCTAGAGAGGTGGTAAACAAGGGTATCTAGAAATTATGACTGAACTTTCCCCACGTTATCTGGGATGTATAAAATAGTACCTCTCAGTTTCAGTTTTTCAACTTAATAAAGGGAGACTTAAACGCATATATAAATAGCAAATATTAATATTTAATCAGTAACCATTTACTGAGCTCCTACTATGTGTCAGTGACAGAGAAATTTAGGATGGATAAGCAAGGCATGCTCCAGGAGCTCATGTAAAATGGAAGATAACCTGAAGGCTTCTGATGACTCCTATTTCTGTCCCTCAAATTTTAGGCACTTTTAAAAAAATCCTCTAATAATTCAAAATCCACTGAAGATCAATGGAATTGACCTTATATTTTTATTAATAAACTAGGGCATAGGAAATATGAAAGGTGCATAATATTCTTTAATCACCATGTAGTATTTCTTCCTCTGCCCTTCAACAGCTCTATTTCCTTAACTCTATTCTCTCAGCCTTTTCTCCAGGTGTCTTATAATATTAGGTCTTCTGCTGTTCCTAGAAGCCTTAATTGCTGTTATTTGCTTGAATAATCCATAAAATTTTTAAGAATGAACCTTAAACCACTGGATATTAACCATAGTCATGCATTCTTCTTCCAACAAAAGCTTTGGGAATCTCAATTCAACTTCAAAGTGACAAGTAAGTACATTTTTATAATTCACATCATAAGAGCATTAAGTAGCTATATTCTAGAAATAAGGGTGGCAATCATTTTATTTATTCATTCACCAAAATTTTATTGGTTACCAGGTGTACCAGGCATGGTGCTAGATCCCAGGACTGTTTTATGATGAACAACAATAAAGTCTTTGCTTCATGTTATACTGGCATGGCAACTGGGCTGACTTTTTAATATCTCTGGATTGTTAGGCAATGAATAAGTAATAAGTACCATAATAAGCAGTAAAATGCATATACATTTTAGAGCTATAAATCTATACACACTCTTATATGTTCATAAAGAACTTCAAAAGCAGCAAAATCTTCATTTATCTTCTTTAAACATCAGCGTAAAGGATGATGTTCTAACTCTAAAAGTTAGTCCAGTATTCTAAAAATTTGCCACACTCACTTATCTAAAGTAATAATTGAACCTTAACCAAAATGTGAGTATCTCTTTTCAAGACTGCAAACAACCAACAAAACAAAAATAAACAAATAAAGGAAGAAATGTATTGAGAAAAAATATGGATTAAGCTAAAAATAAGTTTTTAAATTGTGGTGTTGGAGAAGACTCTTGAGAGTCCCTTGGAATGCAAGGAGATCCAACCAGTCCATTCTGAAGGAGATCAACCCTGGGATTTCTTTGGAAGGAATGATGCTAAAGCTGAAGCTCCAATACTTTGGCCACCTCATATGAAGAGTTGACTCATTGGAAAATACCCTGATGCTTGGAGGGATTGGGGGCAGGAGGAGAAGGGGATGACCGAGGATGAGATGGCTGGATGGAATCACGAACTCAATGGACCTGAGTCTGAGTGAACTCTGGGAGTTGGTGATGGACAGGGAGTTCTGGCGTGCTGTGATTCATGGGGTCGCAAAGAGTCGGACACAACCGAGCGACTGAACTGAACTGAACTGAATGACTTCTAGTAAAAATGGATAAAGGATTATGTTTGCTTATGGGAAGATGAAGTAGACATAATTTTCTTATTTCTTCTACTAAATAAAATTAGAAACCTTAAACACTTTGCCAAAAACAACATAAGAAGATTAAACAGTGGTAGGGAAATGTAGCAGACCATCAAGGTACCCTAGGATCCAAAAAAAAAAAAAAAAGAGGTGTAATTGTTTCTTTCTTTCTTTCTTTTTAATATCCCAGACTTAGAGATGAATAAATCAGTGAATACAAATGACAATAAGTACAAATGTTTTAAAAAATACACCAAAGCCAGTTCTCTCCATAAAGATCAAGAAAATGTCAACCTAGCAACACAGAAAGCACTTTTAAAATAATTGTTCTATTCTAGCCAATGCCACAGAAACAAACTGGATGTCCCATGTGGTGCTGATACTCATCCACATCAGCAAGAGCCTTGTGGAAAGTCTACTCTTGTGACGTCACCAGAACCTAGTGATGAATCCCAACGTATCTGCTAGGGTAATATCAGAAAAACCAAGTAGGAAGCTGAAGTAGTCATTGCACTATGCAGGGCCACCTGCCCCTACCCAATGTCAATAACAACTACCTGGTGAACCTGAGATTTCTGTCGATCAATGGCAATGAGGCAACCCTCCAACTTCACAATGAATAGGGTCAAGGTAGTGGCAAGTCAAGACTTTTCCATGCTCAACAATAATGAAGCCATCAGCCAATGTCAATAGGGATCATGTGGTGAGTAATAACACAATTCTTCTACTCTTCCCATTGAATGTGTCAGCAGAGGCCCAGAGCTCAATACTACCAAGCAATAACAAGAGTCTCTCTCAGGTGTTAATGGGCTATTTCTACCTACATCTGGCAGAAATGAGATGATGTCCTCTCTTCTCTTATTAGACAAGTTAAAACAGAAGGTTAAATAACATAATGCCTAAGATGTTCAGGTTTCAATAGGAAAATCAGTCACCTCATTAAAATCAGGAAACTCTCTCCTTTGCCTTGAATGAAAAGACAACCAACAGATACCAACACTGAGATGACAAAGATGTAGAATTAGCCAATAAAATACTAAGCCAATCACAATAAAAATTCTTCATCAAGTAAGTATAGACATTATAGAAACAAAAAAGTAAAGTATCTGTAAATAAATTGAACATAGAAAAATAAAATGACAGGTTATGATTGCAAAACAATAACTAAAGTATAAAACTCAATGAAAATTATCAATAGTATAGTGTATGGTATATAATGGGAGTTAAATTTTCTAACTTCCCATAAACTTGTAAAAGACTGGATACCAATAGACTGTGTTATGTCAAGATATATGTAGAATAGGAAGAGAAAGCACTAATAGAAATATACAATGAGATATACTTAAAACAAAAGACTAAATACAAATACAATCTAAATATTGTTCAAGAAATCCACAGAGAAAAAGGAAAATGAAGAGCAGAAAACAAAGGAAATGCAAAGAAGAGAGAAAATTTTATTTAAGCCTTAATAATTACATTAAATATAAATGCTGTCAGTAGAATAACTGAAGGATTGACAGAGTAGATTAAAAAACAGACCCTACGCTATGCTCTCTACAGACTTCATTCATGTTAACTATGACAATGGAAATATGTACAAAGTAAATACATGGAAAATTAAGTATCATGTAAATGTTAATCCAAAAAAGGCACAAAGAGTAAAAATAATATCAGACAAAGTAGACTGCAGCTAAGAGAGTTGCCAGAGACAAAGGAAAACATTAGAGAACTAGAAAAGGATGAATCGACCATGAAGACATGGCAGTTCTAAATATATTTGCACCAGTAAATTTAGCTACCAAATGTGAAAAGCAAAAACTGATAGAACTGAAAGAAAAACAGATAAATCCACAGTTAGAGTAGGAAACTTAAATATTTCTCTTTCAAAAATAGATAAAATAGGGGGACCTGCAAAATGGCAGAGGAATAGAATTGGAATACCACCTTCTCCCCTACAAATATATAAAAGAATCATCTGCATATGGAAAAACTCCCACAGAATATCTTTTGCATGCTGGTAGAATACCCCAGACTTCCACAAAGGCAAACCAATCTCCTTAGAATGGGATGGAGGGAAAGATAAATGCAAAAAGGGAGACAAAGGAGTTCAGGATAAGGACTTGCACCCCAGGGATGGAGTCATGAAATAGGAAAAGTTTCCACACAAAAGGTTTCACAGGCCAGGTCAGGGAGGGGAATCTATGGAACCTCCGAGGGCAGCAAGACAGGTTCTCAGCAAGAGAAATGGAGAAAATTCACCACAGAGATCATTCCAAACCACACTTATGAGCTAAGAAGTGGCTCATAGCCACTTGTTCTAGTGTTGAGATGGAGGCCTTTTGCAGGGCTCTTGACTATAAAATTCCATGGGGTCAGGAGTTCTCTGGTGGTCCAATTCCTGGAGCTGAATCTTCTGCCTCTCGGGTTCAGTCCCAATCCCTTACAGCAGCCTTAAGACTTCACAGACCAAACAGAACAGAAGACAAAACTCCTAGACTAGTGTTAAAATATTCTCATCAGACAAGAACACTGAAAGAGATTCACACACTTGTATAGAGAAGAGAGAATATTTTTAATAATAAAAGCAGAAAGGGAAAAGCAACATAAGGCTAACAGATGATCTTTCAACAGAAACTCTGCAGGACAGAATGGAATGTCAGGATATACTTAAAGTGATGAAAGGGAAAAACCTACAACTAAGATTACCCTATATAGCAAGAATCTCATTCAGATTCAAAGGAAAAACCAAAAGCTTTGGAGACAAGCAACAAGCAAAAGTTAAGAGAATTCTACACGATCAAATCAACTCTTCAACAAATGCTAAAGAAAATTATCTAGACAGGAAACACAAACAGAAAGGGCCTACAAAAACAAATGCAAAGCAATAAAGTAAATGGCAACATGATCACACATTTCAATAATTACCTTAAATGTGTAAGGGATGAATGCTCCAAGCAAAAGACACAGATGGATACAAAAGCAAGACTCCTATATATGCTGTCTATAAGAGATTGACTTCACACCTAAGAACACATACAGACTAAAAGTAAGGAGCTAGAAAAAGATATTCCATGCAAGTGAAAGTGAAGTCATTCAGTTATTTCCTACTCTTTGCGACCTCATGGACTATAGCCTGTCAGGCTCCTCCATCCATGGTATTCTTCAGGCAAGAATATGGGAGTGGGTTGCCATTTCTTTCTTCAGAGGATCTTGCCAACTCAGGGATCAAACCCAGGTCTCCCACACTGCAGGCAGACCCTTTACCATAAAGGTGATTATAGCAAAATGTCTGTAAAACTAAAAGCTGGCTCGTGTAGAAGATGAAAAAAAAAATGACAAACCTAAGCCACACTAATCAATAATAAAAGGGAGAAGACTCGTCAATAAAATTAGAAATGAAATTAAAAATATATATATATGACAACACAGAAATGCAAAGGATCATAAGTGATCACTATGTGCATGCCAATAAAATGGCCAACCTGGAAGAAATAGACAAACTCTTAGAAATGTATAACATTCCAAATCTATATCAGGAAGAAATAGAAAATGTGAAACAGAGCAATCACAAACAAGAAGATCAAAATTGTAACAAAAATATTCCAACAAACAAAAGCCCAGGGCCATGAGGCTTCATGGGTTTCCCTGATAGCTCAGTTGGTTAAGAATCTGCCTGCAGTGCAGAAGACCTGGGTTCGATCCCTGGGTTGGGAAGATCCCCTGGGGAAGGGAAGGACTAGCCACTTCAGTATGCTGGCCTGGAGAATTCCATGGACTATATAGCCCATGGGGTTGCAAAGAGTCGGACATGACTGAGCGACTTGCACTTTCCCTTTCACACTTTCACATGGCTTCATAAGTGAATTTTGCCAAAAGTTTAGAGAAGCACTAACACTTGATCAAACTCTTCCAGGAAATTACAGAGAAAGAAGAACTTCCAAACTCATCCTATGAGGCCGCCACAAAAAAAGAAAATCACCTGCTAATAACACTGATGAACATAAATGCAAATATCCTCAACAAAATTGTAGCAAACAGAATCCAAAAAAAAAAAATATTAAAAAGATCATACATCTTGATCAAGTGGGCTTTATCCCAGGGATACAAGGATTCTTCAGTAGACGCAAATCAATAAATGTCATATACCATCTTAACAAACTGGAAGATAAAAGCAATATGATCATCTCAATAGGTACAGGAAAACTTTTGACAAAATTCAACACCCATTTATGATAAAAACTCTCCATAAAGTAGGTGTAGAAGGAACACACCTCAACATAATAAAAGTCATATATGACAAAGTCACAGAAAATGTTATTCTCATTGGTGAAAAGCTGAAAGAAATATCTCTAAAATCAAAAAGCGACAAGAATGCTCACTTTCACCACTATTATTTAGCATAGTTTTGGAAGTGCTAGCTATGACAATCAGAGAAGAAAAAGAAATTAAAGGAATCCAGATTAGCAAAGAAGAAGTAAAACTCTCACTGTTTGCAGATGGCATGCTTCTTTATATTGAAAACCCTAAAGATGACACAGAAAAATTACTAGTGCTAATCAATGAATATAGGGCTTCCCAGGTGGCACTAATGACAAAGAACCTGCCTGCCAATACAGGAGATGTAAAAGATGGGGTTCTATTCCTCAATCAGGAAGATTCCCTGGAGAAGGAAATGGCAACCCACTCCAGTATTCTTGCCTGGTGAATCCCTGGCAGGCTTCCGTCCATAGGGTCGCAAATAGTCAGACATGATGAAGCAACTTAGCATGTAATCAACAAATATAGAAAAGTCGCATGATACAAAAATTCTTTGCACTCCTATTCACCAACAATGAAAAATCAGAAAAAGAAATTAAAGAAACAATCCCAATCACCACTGCAACAAAAATAATAAAATACTTAGAAATGAATTTAATGAAAGAGACAAAATAGCTATTTGCAGAAAACTAAAAGACACTGATGAATGAAAATAAAGGCAACATAAGCATTTGGAGAGATATACCATGTTCTTGGATTGTAAGAATCAATACTGTGAAAATGACTATACTATCCAAAGCAATCTATGAAAAATAGAATACCTATCAAGTTATTCAATGATATTTTTCATGGAAGTGGAACAAATAATTTCACAATTTGTATGGAAACACACACACACACAAACAAACAAATAAAAAACAAAAATAAAACCAAATATGCAAAGGAATCTTTTGAGAAAGAAGAGTGGAGCTGAAGGAATCAAGCTTCCTTACTTTAAACTATCCTCCAATCATCTAGACAGTAGAGTGCTGGCACAAAACCAGAAATATAGGCCAATGGAACAAGATAGAAAGCCTGGAAATAAATCTACGTGACTATGGGCACCTCACTTTGCCCACAAGGTCAAAAAATATATATATTTCCTGTAGTCATGTATGGATGTGAAAGTTGGGCCATGAAGAAGACTGAGCACCAAAGAACTGACGCTTTCAAACTGGTGCTGGATAGGACTGTTGAGAGTCCTTTGGAGAGCAAGGAGTTGAAACCAGCCAATCCTAAAGAAAATCAACCCTGAATATATATTGGAAGAACCGATGTTGAAGCTGAAGCTTCATATTTTGGCCACCTGATGGAAGGAACTGACTCACTGGAAATGTTGGGAAAAATTGATAGCAGGTAGAGAAGTGGCGACTTCTCTGGTGGCTCAGACGTTAAAGCATCTGTCTACAATGTGGGAGACCCAGGTTTGATCCTTGGGTCAGGAAGATCCCCTGGAGAAGGAAATGGCAATCCACTCCAGTACTATTGCCTGGAAAATTCCATGGACAGAGGAGCCTGGTAGGCTACAGTCCATGGGGTTGCAAAGAGTCAGACACGACTGAGCGACTTCACTTTCAGAGAAGTGGGAGACAGAGAATGAGATGGTTGGATGGCATCATTGACTCAATATACATGAGTCTGAACAAACTCCAGGAAATAGTGAAGAAAAGGGAAGCCTGGTGTGCTGCAGTCTATGGGGTTGCAAAGAGATGAATGTGATTCAGTGACTGAAGAACAACAGCAACAGGCACTGTATCTTTGACAAAAGATGCAAAAATATGCAATGGAAAAAAAAAAGCCTCTTCACTAAGTGGTTCTGGGAAAATTGGACAGCTGTGTGTAGAAGAATGAAATTAGAACTCTTCCTAATACCATACACAAAAATAAACTCAAAATGGATTAAAGATCTAAATATAAGACAAGAAACTATGAATCTCATAGAGGAAAATATAGGCAGAATACTTTTACATAAATAATAGCAAGATCTTCTATGACCCACCTCATAAAGTAATGGAATAAAAACAAAAACAAACAAATGGGACCTAAATAAACAAAATTTTTTTCCACAATGAAGAAAATTATAAGCAGGGTTAAAAGACAACCCTTACAATGGGAGAAAGTAGTAGCAAATGAAACCACAAAGGATTAATCTCCAAACTATACAAGCAACTCATGCAGCTCAATATCAGAAAACCAAATAACCCAATCAAAAAGTTAGCAAAAGTCCTAAACAGATATTTCTCCAAAGAAGATATCCAAAAAGCTAATAAACACATGAAAAAATGCTCAAAATTGCTCATTATTAGAGAAATGCAATAAAAACTACAATTAGGTATTATTACACACTAGTCAGAATGGCCATTATCAAAAAGTCTACAATCAATAAATGCTGGAGAGGGTGTGGAGAACAGTGCACCCTCTTGCACTGTTTGTGGAAATACAAATTGACAGCCACTATGGAGAACAGTGAAGAACTAAAAAGCCTCTTGATGAAAGTGAAAGCGGAGAGTGAAAAAGTTGGCTTAAAGGTCAACATTCAGAAAACTAAGATCATCTGGGCATCTGGTCCCATCACTTCATGGGAAATGGAAGAGGAATCAGTGGAAACAGTGTCAGACTTTATTTTTCTGGGCTCCAAAATCACTGCAGATGGTGATTGCAGCCATGAAATTAAAAGATACTGCTTGGAAGGAAAGTTATGACCAACCTAGATAGCATACTAAAAAGGAGAAACATTACTTTGCCAACAAAGGTCCATCTAGTCAAGGCTTTGGTTTTTCCAGTAGTCATGTATGGATGTGAGAGTTGGACTATGAAGAAAGCTGAACACTGAAGAATTGATGCTTTTGAATTGTGATGTTGGAGAAGACTCTTGAGAGTCCCTTGGCCTGCAAGGAGATCCAACCAGTCCATCCTAAAGGAATTCAGTCCTGGGTATTCATTGGAAGGACTGATGCTGAAGCTGAAACTGCAATACTTTGGCCACCTGATGTGAAGAGTTGACTCATTGGAAAAGACTCTGATGCTGAGAGGGATTGGGGGCAGAAGGAGAAGGGGAGGAAAGAGGATGAGATGGCTGGATGGCATCACCGACTCAATGGACATGAGTTTGAGTAAGTTCCGGGAATTGGTGATGGACAGGGAGGCCTGGCGTGCTGCAATTCATGAGATCACAAAGAGTCGGACACGACTGAGTGACTGAACTGAACTGAACTGAACTGAATGGAGAACAGTTAGGAGATTCCTTTAAAAACTAGGAATTAAACTACCATGAAAGTGAAAATGAGGTAGTTCAGTCATGGCCAATTCTTTGTGACCCCATGGACTGTAGCCCACCGGATGCTATGTCCATGGGATTTTCCAAGCAAGAGTACTGGAGTGGGTTGTCATTTCCTTCTCCAAGGAATCTTCCTGACCCAGGGACAGATGCTTTACCATCTGAGCCACCATGGAAGTCCTAAAAACTGCCATATGACCCAACAATTTCACTACTTAGCATAAATCTTCAGGAAACCATAACTGAAAAAGACACATGCACCCCATTGCTCACTGCAGCACTATTTATAATGGCAAGGACATGGAAGCAACCTAGATGACTATGAATGGATAAAGAAGTTTTGGTACATTTACATAATGGAATATTTCTCAAGTATAAAAAGGAACACATTTGAGTCAGTTCTAATGAGGTGGATGAACCTGCAGCCTATAATGCAGACTGATGTAAGTCAGAAAGAGAGAAACAAATATTGCATATTAACACATATTATGTGGAATCTAGAAAGATGATACTGATAGTACTTTTTGAAGGCACCAAAGGAGACAAAGACATAAAGAATAAATATTTGGTCACAGTGGGTGACAGAGGATGGGATGACTTGAGACAGTAGTACTGAAGCATATACTAGACCATATGTAAAAAAGTAAGTGGGAATTTTCTGGATGATGCCCTGATTTTGACTTAGCTAACAAAAACTAGTTTTCTTGTCCTAGAGTTTCATATAAACAGCAAAATGCAGTAAAAAAAAAACAGATTAAATAATTAATAAATTGTGTAAGGATATAGATGGACTCAATAACACTATGCATCAATAGGTTATAATCAGCCAACCACAGTATAATAATCATTATTTTCATATATCTATGAAACATATACCAAGGTAAACAATATTTGGGACCATCTAACACTTTTCATTTTGCCTTTTCATACTGTTCATGGGGTTCTCAAGGCAAGAATACTGAAGTGGTTTGCCATTCCCTTCTCCAGTGGACCACATTCTGTCAGACCTCTCCACCACGACCCGGCCGACTTGGGTGGCTGCACACAGCATGGCTTAGTTTCACTGAATTAGACAAGGCTGTGTTGGTGTGATCAGATATGCTAGTTGTCTGTGATTGTAGTTTCAGTCTGTCTGCCCTCTGATCCCCTCTCTCAATGCCTACCGTCTTACTTGGTTTTCTCTTACCTTGGAAGTGGGGTCTCTCTACAGGGCTGCTCCAGCATAGCACAGCCACTGCTCCTTACATCTGATGCAGGTTAGCTCCTCTTGGCCACCGGCCCTGATCTCGGTCGTGGAGTATCTCCTCTCAGCCATTGCCCATGCCCTTCGGGGCAGGATAGCTCCTCTTGACTGTGATCGTGTGCCTTCTCAGCTGCTGCGCTCGCTCGTGCACCAAGCAAAATGCTGGGCTGGTGAATTACAGACAGGAATCGAGGTTGTGGGGAGAAATATCAACAACTTCAGATATGCAGATGACACCACTCTAATGGAAGAAAGAAAATACAAACTAAAGAGCCTCTTGATGATGGTGAAAGAGGAGAGCAAAAAAGCTGGCTTTAAACTCAACTTTTTAAAAACTAAGTTCATGGCATCCAGTCCCATCACTTCATGGCATATAGAAGAGAGAAAAGTGGAAACAGTGACAGATTTTATCTTCTTGGGCTCCAGAATCACTCTGGATGATGACCACTGCCATGAGATTAAAAGATACTTGCCTCTTGGAAGGAAAGCTATGACAGACCTAGACAGCATATTAAAATCAAGGACAATTATTCTGATAACAAAAGTTCAGTGAGTTAATTCTATGATTTTCCCAATTGTTATCTAAGGATGTGAAATTTGGACCATAAAGAATCTCTACAATGAAGAATTGATGCTTTCAAATTGTGGTGTCAGAGGATACTCTTTAGAGTCCCTTGGATGGCACAGAAATCAAATGAGTCAATCCAAAGGAAATCAACCCTGGATATTCATTGGAAGAATTGATGCTAATGTTAAAGTTCCAGTGCTTTAGCCACCTGATGCCAAGACCCTACTCATTGGAAAAGACCCTGATCCTTGGAAAGATTGAAGGCAAAAAGAGAAGAGAATGGCAGAGGATGAATATTTAGATAGGCTCACTGGCCAATTGAGCATCAGTTTGAGCAAACTCCGAGTGATAAAGACAGCGAAGCCTGGTTTGCTAAGTCCATGGGATTGAAAAGAGTGAGACATGACTTAGGGACTGAACAACAACAACAAATCTTATAACTATTGAAAACGTTGAATTTTTAATTAATAGATTCATCAAAAAAGAAACATTCTGGCCTATATAACTTTACTAAGGAATTATATATAACTTTTTTAAATTGAAATTTATTTATTTTAATTGGAGGCTAATTACTTTACAATATTGTATTGGTTTTGCCATACATCAACATGAATCTGCCACACGTAAGCACGTGTTCCTCATCCTGAACCTGCCTCCCTCCTCCCTCCCCGTACCATCCCTCTGGGTCGTCCCAGTGCAGTAGCCCCAAGCATCTAGTATCATGCATCAAACCTGGACTAGTATTTCATTTCATATATGATATTATATATGTTTCAATGCCATTCTCCCACATCATCCCACCCTCTCCCTCTCCCACAGAGTCCAAAAGACTGTTCTATACATCTGTGTCTCTTTTGCTGTCTCACATACAAGGTTATTGCTACCATCTTTCTAAATTCCATATATATGTGTTAGTATACTGTATTGGTGTTTTTCTTTCTGGCTTGCTTCACTCTGTATAATCAGCTCCAGTTTCATTCAACTCCTTAGAACTGATCAAATGTATTCTTTTTAATAGCTGAGTAATACTCCATTGTGTATATGTACCACAGCTTTCTTATCCATTCATCTGATGATGGACATCTAGGTTTCTTCCATGTCCTGACTATTATAAACAGTGCTGTGATGAACATTGGGGTACATGTGCCTCTTTCAATTCTGGTTTCCTCGGTGTGTATGCCCAGCAATGGGATTGCTGGGTCATAAGGCGGTTTTATTTCCAGTATTTTAAGGAATCTCCACACTCTTCTCCATAGTTGCTGTACTAGTTTGCATTCCCACCAACAGTGTAAGAGGGTTCCCTTTCTCCACACCCCTCCAGCATTTATTCCATGTAGACTTTTGGATCGCAGCCATTCTGATTGGCGTGAAATGGTACCTCACTGTGTTTTTTATTTACATTTCTCTGATAATGAGTGATATTGAGCATCTTTTCATGTGTTTGTTAGCCATCTGTATGTCTTCTTTGGAGAAACGTCTATTTAGTTTTCTAGCCCACTTTTTGATTGGGTCCTTTATTTTTCTGGAATTGAGCTGCAGGAGTTGCTTGTATATTTTTGAGATTAGTTGTTTGTCAGTTGCTTCATTTACTATTATTTTCTCTCATTCAGAAGGCTGTCTTTCACCTTGCTTATAGTTTCGTTTGTTGTGCAGAAGCTTTTAATTTTAATTAGCTCTCATTTGTTTATTTTTGCTTTTATTTCTAGTATTCTGGAAGGTGGGTCATAGAGGATCCTGCTGTGATTTCTGTCAGAGAGTGTTTTGCCTATGTTCTCCTCTAGGAGTTTTATAGTTGGAGACTGAACAATACGGTTCTGAATAACCAACAAATCACAGAAGAAATCAAAAATAAATCAAAATATGCATATAAATGAATGAAAATGAAAACACAACAACCCCAAACGTGTGGGACACTGTAAAAGCAGTGCTAAGGGGAAAGTTCATAGCAATACAGGCATACCACAAGAAACAAGAAAAAAGTTAAATAAATAACCTAACTCTACACCTAAAGCAACTAGAAAAGGAAGAAATGAAGAACCTCAGGATTAGTAGAAGGAAAGAAATCTTAAAAATTAGAGCAGAAATAAATGCAAATGAAACAAAAGAGACCATAGCAAAAATCAACAAAGCCAAAAGCTGGTTCTTTGAAAGGATAAATAAAATTGATAACTTTTCAAAATAATTAACATCAAATATTTATCATCTCCTCTAGAAAACAGAAGAGGAAGGAATACTTCTCTATTTATTTAATGAAAGCAAAAGCTAAGAGTATCATAGGAAGGAAGCAAAAGGAAAGGGGAGTGTGAGAAAATTAGACAGGGAAAGAGGAAGAAACAAAAAGAAAATTAAGACATTAACATTTCTCATTTATAAAAAAGTAAAAATTATTTAAAATAATAGCAAATATGATTCATCAATACTTGATAATTATACTATACATCATGACTATATGAGGTTCATTCCAGTGATATAGTGAAGTCGCTCAGTCATATCTGACTCTTTGCGACCCCATGGATGGAGCTCACCAGGCTCCTCCGTCCATGGGATTCTCCAGGCAAGAACACTGGAGTGGGTTGCCATTTCCTTCTCCAGGAGATCTTCCCAACCCAGGGATCGAACCCAGGTCTCCTGAATTGCAGGCAGACGCTTTAACCCCTGATCCACCAGGGAATCTAAGGACTATTAAATATTTGAAAATCAATTAACATTATCTACCATATAGCAAGCTGAAGAAAAAAAAATCACATGATTATATATAATTTGATGCAGGCAAAGCACTGGACAAATCTCAACACATATTTATAATTAAAAACTTTCAGAAAAGGCAAGGAAAAGAAATGAAGTATCTTAACTTAGCAAAAAACAACAAAAACTATAGCAATCTACTGTATACTCTATAGTATACACTTTTACTTAAAGGTGAAAGAACAAAACTCTTCCACATGAGAAAAGGAAGAAAGCAAAGAAGTCTGATCTCACTATTCTTATTCAATAAAGTGTTATCATTATTGCACAGTGTACATTGTTCAGTAAAGCAAAAAGAGGAAAAAGTTATACAGATTATATTGGAACAATAAGATAGTTCTTATTTGTAGATGGCATAATTATCTATGAGGATAATCCAATGTAATACAGGAATTTTCCTAAAATTAATGAGCTAAACTGCTACTGGATAAAAATGTACTGAAAAAAAGAAGAAAATCAATTTCATTTCTATATACTAAAAAGCAGACAGAAGTTTGGCTTAAAGACATACTTTATGTGTTTTATTAAATAAACATGTTTGTAGCAGATTCATGTTGATGTATGGCAAAACCAATACAATATTGTAAAGTAATTAGCCTCAAATTAAAATAAACCGTGGCTGATCCATGTCGATGTGTAGCAAAACGAATATGGTATTGTAAAGCAAAACAAACTAAAAAAATAAAAATTAATTAAAAAAATAAACCTTTCACATAAATAAAAAATAAAATAAAATAAACATGTAGATAAACCTATTTAATACAATTAATTATTGTTTTAACATTTTATAAACACTTAAAATGAGGTTTTTTTCTTATAAATAATATAGGAGAATGCTGGGCACCAGGAAATTTAATTTCATTCTTTTTACTTAGGTAAAGAACAAATGAAATGCTCTACTCATGTATTTATTGAGATTTATTATATCTCAAAAAATGTTAAAACATTGTACTTTAAATGGGTAAATTTTATAGCATGTGATTGATTTATCACTTAAGAAACATGTCAAAAACAATTACAACTATTTGTATTATTCTGTTCAATTTTGCAAACACGGAAAGCAAGAGAAATAGTTCTAACAGTTTGTGGAAGGAATTCTTCTGAATTACAAACAAGAAGACATTCACCCCATGCCTCAGACTATCTGAGATGTTATTAATTTCAAATATTTTACCTCATTGTCCCTTGGGCAATTGTACTTGTTTGAAGACATAATATGCCTTTTCTGTTTGACATTTATGATTACAATAACCTTAACCACTGGTTCTTTGATCAAGTTCAGCTTTTGATTGCCATAACTCTTTTTCAAGTGTCTTTCATACTTAGATATGTCTAAAAGTAGTCGTTTACAGAAAAGAAAAAGAAAATAAGGTTTGAAGATAAGACCTATAAATATGAACATTTTTTCTTGTCAGTACATTTCTTTCTACAGAAAGAAAAAAAAAAAAAAAGAGAGAGATGATTTTGACAGGTTTCAGTAAGACAACAGCTAATGGTACATGGATGTCCTGGGCTCCCATGCCCTTCATTCAAAGTGCTCTCCTTGTGTGGACACACACTGGCCTCATGAGACTGAGACATTGTAATGGTGCTGTTGTGGGGTCAGCTGGTGAGGAGCTGTGAGCTCCCATTTCAGTTCTGGTGTCAGTCCTGCACAGCAGATTGCTAACTATGGCTACTTAAGCAAGTAAGCTTCCCTTTGTCATTTGAAAATTGAGGAATTAAGCCCTACTTATATTTATTTATTTCTAATTAAAGTGTAGCTGATTTACAATGTTGTGTTAGTTTCAACCATATCTATATAAACCCTACTTTAAGAGCACAAGGGAATGAAAATCTATGTGTAGTACCTTACACTAAACTTTCCTGGATGGATTGGTGCCCAGGGTATAGCCAGCTGCTTCCTTGTTCTAGATATTGGATCAGCTTTTTGAAAGCACTTCAGTCATTTACTAAGGCTGTCTGTATGATGTCCAATGTACTAACATGCTATTTTTCAGTATTTCATTATTAATAATTTTCTATAGTTAGTTAAAAATTAACCAAAAATGAGGCCAACATATCTGGAGAATTCTGTCTACAGATTTTATTAAAGCAAATCTGTAGATTTACAGGAGTCATGACATATATTTGACTCTAAAGAGGTTGTTCTAATTCATGTCACCTAGAAACCATTTATTTAACAATGTGTTTTACATTTTTCTCTATTATTTTATTTTTTCTCTTGACCAATGAACTAGGGTAAGATTGTTAAGAGTTGGAAGAGAACTTCCTGGTAGTCCAGTGGTTAAGACTTCACCTTCCAATGCAGGAGGTTTGAGTTTGAGCCCTGGTTAAGGAGCTAAGATCCAACATAAAACAGATGCAATACTGTAACAAATTCAATAGACTTTAAAATGATCCATATCAAAAAAAATCATAAAGAAAAAGTTAGTTGTGAAATTCTGCTAAAATTGTCAAAGTAGATGTAATTATTATTATTTTTTTTAATCTCTCCAATTGCCTTTTCTCCGCCATCCCAATTAATTTGTTTACACTTGGAACATTACCATCTCTAGTTCCTTAAAAGACATAACATTACACTTCCATTTCCTGGAAGCAATTCTGATATCTCACTGCATTGTGCAAATGCTCTTCTTATAGTAATGTTTTTAACGCAAAGGCAGGCAACAAATGTTCTCAATTATTTTTAAACATATCCAAATCACAGAGGAGATATTTACAAAGTTGAAGGAATGTAATGTTTGCAATTTCTTTCTCCTCTAAAAATACACCAGAGTCAACCATTTCTGTATAAATATCGAGTGATCTGTACAAATTTTTGACTCAAGTATTTCTAATAAGACTCATTTTAGCAAAGCCCGGAAGTAAAACAGTTTCTTTCTTTCCTTCTTTTTTTTTTATTTTTCTAAGAGGTTAGAGCTACCACATAAAAGTTTGTTTATTTTCCCATTCATACGTTTATGTATGAATTTATCATACCGCAGAAGCTATCACTTGATCCCAAATATGCGGATTTTTTCTTGCAGATGTTCTTGATCCCTATCTCCTGTACAATGTTATGAACCTCCATCCATAGTTTATCAGGCACACTGTCTATCAGATCTAGTCCCTTAACTCTTTTCTCACTTTTATGGTATAGTTATAAGGGATTTCATTTAGGTCATACCTGAATGGTCTAGTGGTTTTCCCCACTTTCTTCAATTTCAGTCTGAATTTGGCAATAAAGAGTTCATGATCTGAGCCACAGTCAGCTCCCAGTCTTATTTTTACTGACTGTATAGAGCTTCTCCATCTTTGGCTGCAAAGAATATAATCAATCTGATTTCGGTGTTGACCATCTGGTGATGTCCATGTGTAGAGTCTTCTCTTGTGTTGTTGGAAGAGGGTGTTTGCTATGACCAGTGCATTCTCTTGGCAGAAGGAACTGAAGAATAACTAAAGATCCTCTTGAAAGTGAAAGAGGAAAGTGAAAAAGTTGGCTTAAAGCTCAACATTCAGAAAACGAAGGTCATGGCATCTGGTCCCATCAGTTCATTGCAGATAGATGTGGAAACAGTCACTGACTTTATTTTTCTGGGCTCCAAAATCACTGCATATGGTGATTATAGCCATAAAACTGAAAGACGCTTAATCCTTGGATGAAAAGTTATGACCAACCTAGATAGCATATTGAAAAGAAAGCCCTACTTATATTTATTTATTTCTAATTAAAGTGTAGCTGATTTACAATGTTGTGTTAGTTTCAACCATATCTATATAAACCCTACTTTAAGAGCACAAGGGAATGAAAATCTATGTGTAGTACCTTACACTAAACTTTCCTGGATGGATTGGTGCCCAGGGTATAGCCAGCTGCTTCCTTGTTCTAGATATTGGATCAGCTTTTTGAAAGCACTTCAGTCATTTACTAAGCTGTCTGTATGATGTCCAATGTACTAACATGCTATTTTTCAGTATTTCATTATTAATAATTTTCTATAGTTAGTTAAAAATTAACCAAAAATGAGGCCAACATATCTGGAGAATTCTGTCTACAGATTTTATTAAAGCAAATCTGTAGATTTACAGGAGTCATGACATATATTTGACTCTAAAGAGGTTGTTCTAATTCATGTCACCTAGAAACCATTTATTTAACAATGTGTTTTACATTTTTCTCTATTATTTTATTTTTTCTCTTGACCAATGAACTAGGGTAAGATTGTTAAGAGTTGGAAGAGAACTTCCTGGTAGTCCAGTGGTTAAGACTTCACCTTCCAATGCAGGAGGTTTGAGTTTGAGCCCTGGTTAAGGAGCTAAGATCCAACATAAAACAGATGCAATACTGTAACAAATTCAATAGACTTTAAAATGATCCATATCAAAAAAAATCATAAAGAAAAAGTTAGTTGTGAAATTCTGCTAAAATTGTCAAAGTAGATGTAATTATTATTATTTTTTTTAATCTCTCCAATTGCCTTTTCTCCGCCATCCCAATTAATTTGTTTACACTTGGAACATTACCATCTCTAGTTCCTTAAAAGACATAACATTACACTTCCATTTCCTGGAAGCAATTCTGATATCTCACTGCATTGTGCAAATGCTCTTCTTATAGTAATGTTTTTAACGCAAAAGGCAGGCAACAAATGTTCTCAATTATTTTTAAACATATCCAAATCACAGAGGAGATATTTACAAAGTTGAAGGAATGTAATGTTTGCAATTTCTTTCTCCTCTAAAAATACACCAGAGTCAACCATTTCTGTATAAATATCGAGTGATCTGTACAAATTTTTGACTCAAGTATTTCTAATAAGACTCATTTTAGCAAAGCCCGGAAGTAAAACAGTTTCTTTCTTTCCTTCTTTTTTTTTTATTTTTCTAAGAGGTTAGAGCTACCACATAAAAGTTTGTTTATTTTCCCATTCATACGTTTATGTATGAATTTATCTACCGCAGAAGCTATCACTTGATCCCAAATATGCGGATTTTTTCTTGCAGATGTTCTTGATCCCTATCTCCTGTACAATGTTATGAACCTCCATCCATAGTTTATCAGGCACACTGTCTATCAGATCTAGTCCCTTAACTCTTTTCTCACTTTTATGGTATAGTTATAAGGGATTTCATTTAGGTCATACCTGAATGGTCTAGTGGTTTTCCCCACTTTCTTCAATTTCAGTCTGAATTTGGCAATAAAGAGTTCATGATCTGAGCCACAGTCAGCTCCCAGTCTTATTTTTACTGACTGTATAGAGCTTCTCCATCTTTGGCTGCAAAGAATATAATCAATCTGATTTCGGTGTTGACCATCTGGTGATGTCCATGTGTAGAGTCTTCTCTTGTGTTGTTGGAAGAGGGTGTTTGCTATGACCAGTGCATTCTCTTGGCAGAAGGAACTGAAGAATAACTAAAGATCCTCTTGAAAGTGAAAGAGGAAAGTGAAAAAGTTGGCTTAAAGCTCAACATTCAGAAAACGAAGGTCATGGCATCTGGTCCCATCAGTTCATTGCAGATAGATGTGGAAACAGTCACTGACTTTATTTTTCTGGGCTCCAAAATCACTGCATATGGTGATTATAGCCATAAAACTGAAAGACGCTTAATCCTTGGATGAAAAGTTATGACCAACCTAGATAGCATATTGAAAAGCAGAGACATTGCTTTGTCAACAAAGGTCCATCTAGTCAAGGCTATGGTTTTTCCAGTGGTCATGTATGGATGTGAGAGTTGGACTGTGAAGAAAGCTGAGCGCTGAAGAATTGATGCTTTTGAACTGTGGTGTTGGAGAAGACTCTTGAGAGTCCCTTGGACTGCAAGGAGATCTAACCAGTCCATCCTAAAGGAGATCAGTCCTGGGTGTTCATTGGAAGGACCGCTGTTGAAGGTGAAACTCCGATACTTTGGCCAGCTGATGTGAAGAGCTGACTCATTGGAAAAGACCCTGATGCTGGGATAGATTGAGGGCAAGAGGAAGGAGATGATAGAGGATGAGATGGTTGGATGGCATCATTGACTTGCTGGACATGGGCTTGGGTGGACTCCTGAAGTTGGTGATGGACAGGGAGACTTGGCATGCTGCAGTTTATGGGGTCGGAAAGAGTCAGACACGACTGAGCGACTGAACTGAACTGAACGCCGATTTCAATTCCTCTTCAAAATTCTAAATGAAATATGTCACAAATAAAAAATACCCCCAACTGGGGAATATCTGAGCCTCCTCAACTCTCAACTACATAGCCATAAATGTCCATGAATTTGCATCCTTTGGAATAGCATTCCCTCCTGGGTGGTGGAGATACCTATGTTTATTATCTGTAATATCCTCTGCTTCATGCACTAAAAAGCTTTTTAGGAAATCACTCAGCCTCCCAACACTTAACAAAAAATTGGTATTTTACATCTAATGAAGTAAGCCAGTCCATTTTAATTCCAGGTTTAATTTTCCTTGGACATAGAGAGCAAACACCTCTGCAGTGGGAAAAATGAAAAATCTGTAATAACTCTTCTTACTCTTATATCATGTCCCAGTTCCCTTGTCAATGGATAGATCTTCACTTCAACAAGCCAGAGGATTGAAGCCTTGCTTCAAGGTGGGGACCAGAGCAGTCTCCAAAACTCAGTCAGGCTAATGGAAGTCAGGCTATCAACTCTTCCAAGTTGGAACCGCTTATTCTTTTTTTAAGTTACTTTTTGCCTTGACTCCAACCTGACTCCAACAGAAAAAGAGAGAGCATGAGGAATTTTCCTTTGGCACAGCTTCATTTGAGGCAAAATGGCATCAGTAACACTCCATTTATTTTGTATCATGCAATATTCAGTTTCTGCCCAGCAGGGTGGAAGACTAGGTCCCTAACTTTCTCTCCTAGAATCCATTAATATTAATAGTCTGTAATAGGGATTAAAAGCTGCTCTGAGTGGAGCATACAGACTCCTCCTTGTTTAGTGAATTCTCCCAACTACCTCTTTCTTTCCATCATTAAGTACTTTAAGTTAACTATACACATGAGGGGTTTATTGATTAATAACTATTTTTAATCATAAGACTTGCTGTGGTGGTAATTTTGTGAAGATAAAGAATTTTAGAATTTCACAAAATCTCAATAAGCACAAACAGAGACATACATATGTATATATTGTATCATATATATCATCTAAAATCCAAAACAAAGAAAAAAATAGTAATTGTAAAGTAGCAATGTAAATTACATGTTTTAAACCAACTTTACTTTTTCAATTCTGATTCTTTTAATTCTAGTGCATTTGCTTTCTCTTAAATAGTATATTGCAAAGCTAGACTACCAGATACAATTTATTATTGTAAAAGAAATACTTAGATCATTTTGCATTTTAACTTTAGTTTTGGAAATATATTTCATTTTATATGTTTGAAAAGTCAGAGTAAGTAATGTGTCTAAAACATCATTAAGATTGACCTCCACTGACCTCTGTCCTCTATGAACTCATGTTATATTTATGATCTATCTCTAATTATTATGTCCTGAACTGTTTCAATTATAGCATTCTTTTCCTTTAAAATGAAATTTTGTGAAGGCCAGAATTGCTGTGTATACATAAATATTTACAGACACACACATATACACATACGCACATATACATATACATTGATATATTTACATATATAATTATACATATGGAATGTGCATGCAAAGTCGTTTTAGTTGTGTCTGAATTTCAGCAACTTTAGGGACTGTAGCCCACCAAGCTCCTATGTCCATGGCATTCTCCAGGCAAGAACACTGGTGTGGATTGCCATGACCTCCTGCAGGGAATTTTCCTCACTCAAGGAATGAACCCTCATCTCCAGCATTGATAGGAAGGTTTTTTACTAATAGTGCCACCATGTGTGTGTGTGTGTGTGTATGTGTGTGTGTGTGTATGTATTAGGAAGTCAACTATGCATTTATTCACTAAAATAAAAAAAATGATATGACAATTTCTCTAATGAATTGTGTGTGATTTTCTAAAGTAAACTATAGAATTGGCTAAGAACTTTCCAGTTCTAATATCAAGGCACCTCTTATTAAATGTATTACTTTTGACTGATCTAGTCTCATCTATGTAATATGCATATTCTGCATATCTGAGGTTATTGATTTTTCTCCCAGCAATCTTGATGCCAGCTTCTGGTTCTTACAGCCCAGCGTTTCTCATGATTTACTCTGCATATAACCTAAAGCACCAGGGTGACAATATACAGCCTTGACATACTTCTTTTCCTATTTGGAACCAGTCTGTTGTTCCATGTCCAGTTCTAACTGTTGCTTCCTGACCTGCATACTGATTTCTCAAGAGGCAGGTCAGGTGGTCTGGTATTCCCATCTCTTTCAGAATTTTCCACAGTTTATTGTGATCCACACAGTCAAAGGCTTTGGCATAATCAATAAAGCAAAAATGATGTTTTTCTGGAAATCTCTTGATTTTTTGATGATCCAGCAGATTTTGCCAATTTGATCTCTGGTTCTCCTACCTTTTCTAAAACCAGCTTGAACAACTGGAATTTCATGGTTCACATTTTTCTGAAGCCTGGCTTGGAGAATTTTGAGCATTATTTTATAGCGTGTGAGATGAGTGTAATTGTGCAGCAGTTTGAGCATTCTTTGGCATTGCGTTTCTTTGGGATTGGAATGAAAACTGACCTTTTAAAGTACTGTGGCCACTGATGAGTTTTCCAAATCTGCTGGCATATTGAGTGCAGCACTTTCACAGCATCATCTTTCAGGATTTGAAACAGCTCCACTGGAATTCCATCACCTCCACTAGCTTTGTTCATAGTGATGCTTCCTAAAGCCCACTTGACTTCACATCCTAGGATGTTTGGCTCTAGGTGAGTGATCATACCATCGTGATTATCCGGGTGGTGAAGCTCTTTTTTTTGTACAGTTCTTCTGTGTATTCTTGCCACCACGTCTTAATATCTTCTGCTTCTCTTAGGTCCATACCATTTTTGTCCTTTATTGAGCCAATCTTGGCATGAAATGTTCCCTTTGTATCTCTAATTTTCTTGAAGAGATCTCTGTCTTTCCCATTCTGTTGTTTTCCTCTATTTCTTCGCATTGATCACTGAGGAAGGCTTTCTTATCTTTCCTTGTTATTCGTTGGAACTCTGCATTCAGATGCTTATATCTCTCCTTTTCTCCATTACTTTTCACTTGTCTTCCTTTCACAGCTATTTGTAAGGCTTCCTCATACAGCCATTTTGCTTTTTGCATTTCTTTTCCATGGGGATAGTCTTTATCACTGTCTCCTGTACAATGTCACGAACCTCATTCCATAGTTCATCAGGCACTCTATCAGATCTAGTCCCTTAAATCTATTTCTCACTTTCACTGTATAGTCATAACGGACTTAATTTAGATCATACCTGAATGGTCTAGTGGTTTTCTCCACTTTCTTCAATTTAAGTCTGAATTTGGCAATAAGGAGCTCATGATCTGAGCCACAGTCAGCTCCCAATCTTGTTTTTGCTGACTGTATAGAGCTTCTCCATCTTTGGCTACAAAGGATATAATCAATCTGATTTTGGTGTTGACCATCTGGTGATGTCCATGTGTAGAGTCTTCTCTTGTCCTGTTGGAAAAGTGTGTTTGCTATGACCAGCGCATTCTCTTAGCAAAACTCTATTAGCCTTTGCTCTGCTTCATTCCGTACTCCAAGGCCAAATTTACCTGTTACTCCAAGTGTTTGTTGACTTCCTACTTTTGCATTCCCTTCCCCTATAATGAAAAGGACATCTTTTGGGGGGAGTTAGATTTAAAAGGTCTTGTAGGTCTCCATATAACCATTCAACTTCAGCTTTTTCAGCATTACTGGTTGGGGCATAGGCTTAGATTACCGTGATATGAATGCTTTGCCTTGGAAATGAACAGAGATCATTCTGTCATTTTTGCGATTGCATCCAAGTAATCATTTTGCATTTTGGATTCTTTTGTTGACCCTGATGGCTACTCCATTTCTTCTAAGGGATTCTTGCCCGCAGTAGTAGATATAATGATCATCTGAGTTAAATTCACCCATTCGAGTCCATTTTAGTTCGCTGATCCTAGAATGTCGACATTCACTCTTGCCATCTCCTGTTTGACCACTTCCAATTTACCTTGATTCATGGACCTCATATTCCAGGTTCCTATGCAATATTGCTTTGAATGTGAGATTTGGACTGTGAAGAAAGCTGAGCACCAAAGAATTGATGCTTTTGAACTGTGGTGTTGGATAAGACTTTTGACTGAAGAAGTTCCCTGGACTGCAAGGAGATTCAACCAGCCCATCCTAAAGGAGATCAGTCCTGGGTGTTCATTGGAAGGACTGATGCTGAGGCTGAAACTCCAATACTTTGGCCACCTCATGCGAAGAGTTGACTCATTGGAAAAAACCCTGATGCTGGGAGGGATTGCAGGCAGGAGGAGAAGGGGATGACAGAGGATGAGATGCCTGGATGGCATCACTGACTCAATGGACATGAGTTTCAGTGAACTCCGGGAGTTGTTGATGGACAGGGAGGCCTGGCGTGCTGCAATTCAAGCGATGGCTAAGAGTCAGACACGACTGAGTGATTGAACTAAACTGAACTGATTCTCATGTATAAATGCTTTACTTTCAACCCCCTATTTAATTCTGAGTTCTACCCACTTCTCTATAATCCTGCTGACAATTTCTAAGTTCAGTGCTTTAAAGTCTTCTAATCTAGTACAGTAGCTTCTATGTTGTCTCTTTATTATGGGTCTTTCACTCTCCAATCCCCCCTACAAAGAGCTGTCAAAATTATCTTTCTTAAATCAATATCTTTTCCTTAAATGACATCAAAAAACACATATTATATTAACTGGCATTCAAGGTTCTTATCTGACTTTTCTAACCCATAAGGTATGCTATACATGCTATGCACTACCTATCTTTGCAGGATGTGATACATCTCAAATTTCATGAGTATTTGCTTTGACTATGTTCTTCTATCTTCCTATTTACTTATTTGTCCTTTATAAACTTGGTCAAATGACTGTCCAAAATGATCTTCTACCCTGCAGCTCTAGATTCTTCTCTCCTTTGTTGCCTGCTGTAGCATTATTCTATTAAGTTCTATTCAAGCTGCCTAATTTGTTGTATATCTGACTTCTCTGTCTGGAAAGATCTTCAGGAGTGTATCTTTCACACTCAATGTAAACAGTGTCTGCCAAATATTAAGTTCTAAAAATATTCTATTTTGATGAATGAATGACTGAATGAACACATTAACATGTTGTTGAATTTATGTTGAAATAAAAATTTTAAAAAGTAGTATCTCTATTCACTTCTCATATATGGCTGTCATTGTCACAAGTTTCTAAATGTTTTTATTTTGTTTAGTGAATATAACAATATAAGTTTGAGACTAGCTAGTTTAATCAGATAAAGTTCTGTGAGTGTGACAGACCAAGCAAGTAGAGTTTCAATAAAATAAAACAAGATATTGGGAAGGGATAAAGAGAGAGTTTAGTATATGCAAACTATTGTATATGGAATTATAAACCACAGGGTCCTACTGCATACCACAGGGAACTATATTCAGTATTCTGTGATAAACCAAATGAAAAATAATGTATATATTTATAAAACTGAATCATTTTGCTGTACAGCAGAAATTAATGCAACACTGTAAATCAGTTATATTTCAAGAAAATAAATTTAAAAATAGATAATCAAAAATTACTTTTGCAAAAAGATAATAAATAAAGACATGAATGGTAAGTTGCAAAGGAAAAATGAGGCAATTATTAACAGAAAAAACAGAGATGCTCTGAAAGAAAATGTATATGTTCAACAGTTCTTCATTGAATATGGACTGCGGATCAGGAACAGTTTAAACTCTGGACTGACAGGTTGAACAACAACAAAGGAATCACAATCAACACAGGTCTCATCCACTAAGGACTGAATGTATAATCACTTTTTATATTGCAATTGACAGCTAATTTTTAGTTTAACTGCTGTAAAACTTGACTACATTTTTCAGATTCAAGACTATATTCTAGGAGGATGAAAACTGGAAAGTGATGGTGGGTGATGTGATATAGAGCTAACTGTTACTTTATCATAATGGGCAGCCGAACTGACTGTATGAATAATAAATTAAGAAATTCTGCAGAAGCTTTTAATTAAAAGGAAACTATAAGCAAGGTGAAAAGACAGCCTTCAGAATGCGAGAAAATAATAGCAAATGAAGCAACTGACAAACAACTAATCTCAAAAATATACAAGCAACTCCTACAGCTCAATTCCAGAAAAATACTACAGATGGCTAACAAACACATGAAAAGATGCTCAACATCACTCATTATCAGAGCAATGCAAATAAAAAAACACAATGAGGTACCATTTGACACCAGTCAGAATGGCTGCTATCCAAAAGTCTACAGGCAATAAATGCTGGAGAGGGTGTGGAGAAATGGGAACCTTCTTACACTGTTTGTGGGAATGCAAACTAGTACAGCCACTATGGAGAATAGTGTGGAGATTCCTTAAAAAACTGGAAATAGAATTCCACTGCTGGGCATACACACCGAGGAAACCAGAATTGAAAGAGACACGTTTACCCCAATGTTCATTGCAGCACTGTTTATAATAGCCAGGACATGGAAGCAACCTAGATGTCCATCAGCAGATGAATGGATAAGAAAGCTGTGGTACATATACACAATAGAGTATTACTCAGCTATTAAGAAGAATATATTTGATCAGTTATAAGGAGTTGGATGAAACTGGACCCTGTTATAGAGCGAAGAAGTTCACTTCAGTTCAGTCGCTTAGTCCGTGTCCAACTCTTTGCGACCTCATGAATCACAGCACGCCTGGCCTCCCTGTCTATCACCAACTCCTGGAGTTCATTCAGACTCACGTCCATTGAGTCAGTGATGCCATCCATCGATCTCGTCCTCTGTCATCCCCTTCTCCGCCTGCCTCCAATCCCTCTCAGCATAAGAGTCTTTTCCAATGAGTCAACTCTTGGCATGAGGTGGCCAAAGTACCAGAGTATCACCTTTAGCATCATTCTTTCTGAAGAAATCCCAAGGCTGATCTCCTTCAGAATGGACTGGTTGGATCTCCTTGCAGTCCAAGGGACTCTCAAGAGTCTACTACAACAACACAGTTCAAAGCATCAATTATTCCATGCTAAGCCTTCTTCACAGTCCAACTCTCACATCCATACATGACTACTGGAAAAACCATAGACTTGACTAGACGGACCTTAGTCGGCAAAGTAATGTCTCTGCTTTTGAATATGCTATCTAGGTTGGTTATAACTTTTCTTCCAAGGAGTAAGCATCTTTTAATTTCGTGGCTTCAGTCACCATCTGCAGTAATTTTAGAGCCCCCCAAAAATAAAATCGGATACTGTTTCCCCATCTATTTCCCATGAAGTGATGGGACCGGATGCCATGATCTTCGTTTTCTGAATGTTGAGCTTTAAGCCAACTTTTTCACTTCTCTTTCACTTTCATCAAGAGGCTTTTTAGTTTCTCTTCACTTTCTGTGATAAGGGTGGTGTCATCTGCATATCTGAGGTTATTGATATTTCTCCCGGCAATCTTGATTTCAGTTTGTTTTCCTCCAGTCCAGCGTTTCTCATGATGTACTCTGCATAGAAGTTAAATAAGCAGGGTGACAATATACAGCCTTGACACACTCCTTTTCCTATTTAGAACCAGTCTATTGTTCCATGTCCAGTTCTAACTGTTGCTTCCTGACCTGCATACAGATTTCTCAAGAGGCAGGTCAGGTGGTCTTGTATTCCCATCTCTTTCAGAATCTTCCACAATTTATTGTGATCCACATGGTCAAAGGCTTTGGCATAGTCAATAAAGCAGAAATAGATGTTTTTCTGGAACTCTCTTGCTTTTTCCATGATCCAACGGATGTTGGCAATTTGATCTCTGGTTCCTCTGCCTTTTCTAAATCCAGCTTGAACATCAGGGAGTTCACGGTTCACGTATTGCTGAAGTCTGGCTTGGAGAATTTTGAGCATTACTTTACTAGCATGTGAGATGAGTGCAATTGTGTGGTAGTTTGAGCATTCTTTGGCAGTGCCTTTCTTTGGGATTGGANTCCAGCTTGAACATCTGGAAGTTCACACTTCATATATTGCTGAAGCCTGGCTTGGAGAATTTTGAGCATTACTTTACTAGCATGTGAGATGAGTGCAATTGTGTGGTAGTCTGAGCATTCTTTGGCATTGCCTTTCTTTGGGATTGGAATGAAAACTGACTTTTTCCAGTCCTGTGGCCACTGCTGAGTTTTCCATATTGACTGGCATATTGAGTGCAGCACTTTCACAGTGTCATCTTTCAGGATTTGAATAGCTCAAGTGGAATTCCATCACCTCCACTAGCTTTGTTCGTAGTGATACTTTCTAAGGCCCACTTGACTTCACATTCCAGGATGTCTGGCTCTAGGTGAGTGATCACACCTTCTGGGTCATGAAGATCTTTTTTGTACAGTTCCTCTGTGTATTCTTGCCACCTCTTCTTAATATCTTCTGCTTCTGTTAGGTCCTTACCATTTCTGTCCTTTATTGAGCCCATCTTTGCATGAAATGTTCCTTTGGTATCTTTGATTTTCTTGAAGAGATCTCTAGGCTTTTCTCTTCTGTTGTTTTCCTCTATTTCTTTGCATTGATCGCTGAAGAAGGCTTTCTTATCTCTCTTTGCTATTCTTTGGAACTCTGCATTCAGATGCGTATATCTTTCCTTTTCTCCTTTGCTTTTTGCTTCCTGTCTTTTCATAGCTATTTGTAAGGCTTCCCCAGACAGCCATTTTGCTTTTTTGCATTTCTTTTTCTTGGGGATGGTCTTGATTCCTGTCTCCTGTACAATGTCACAAACCTCCATTCATAGTTCATCAGGCACTCTGTCTATCAGATCTAGTCCTTTAAATCTATTTCTCACTTCCACTGTATCATCATAAGGGATTTGATTTAGGTCATACCTGAATGGCCTAGTGGTTTTCTCCACTTTCTTCAAAATTTCAGTCTGAATTTGGCAATAAGGAGTTCATGATCTGAGCCACAGTCAGCTCCCGGTTTTGTTTTTGTTGACTGTATAGAGCTTCTCCATCTTTGGCTGCAAAGAAATAATCAGTTTGATTTCTGTGTCGACCATCTGGTGATGTCCATGTGTAGAGTCTTCTCTTGTGTTGTTGGAAGAGGGTGTTTGCTATGACCAGTGCGTTCTCTTGGCAGAACTCTATTATCTCAGCAGGTTTAGGGTTTAGCAAATGTACTTCAGGACTCCCCAGGTATCCCCACCTCTTTCAACCAGAGAGGTCTCACATTTTTGTATGTATCTATGTTAATTTGGTGGAGAAGGAAGTGGCAACCCCTCCAGTATTCTTTCCTGGAGAATCCTGTGGACAGAGGAGCCTGGTGGGCTGCCGTCCATGGAGTCACACAGAGTCGGACACGACTCAAGCGACTTAGCATGCATGCATGCATTGGAGAAGGAAATGGCAACCTACTCCAGTGTTCTTGCCTTCAGAATCCCAGAGATGGAGGAGCCTGGTGGGCTGCCGTCTATGGGGTCACACAGAGTCGGACACGACTGAAGCGATTTAGCAGCAGCAGCAGCATGTTAATTTGGGGTTCTGGTTAATATTTTGTTTGTGAAATAAGTTCTGTTGCTACAAAATATTTGAAAATCACTATATCGAGTTCAACTGCTTTAGAGATGAACCCCCTTTTAGAGATTTGTTGCTGGTCGCACAGATAGATCACAGCAATGTGTGAATTGGATGGTGTGCGACTGAGCAGGAATGAGCTACTTATTCCGGCTGGGCCACTTAAGTAACCAGGTGACCTTAGCACCTAGCTTCTAGGAGCCATGGCTATTGTCCACACTATAATAACAGTAATGCGCTGTCCTCAGCTCAGAGTAATTGGAATGAGAGTAGATGTTATAATGCGCTAGAAACTTCAAACTCAGGATGTTTTCTCCTCTTTACTCTGCTGCCAAAAGACAAAAGCTAGTTGAAACTGTGTCCTTTTTCAGGAAGGATGGTGTCAAAATTAAGTCAGTCTAAGAAGTTAAAAAATTTTTAATGTATCCATTCAAAAGTTTGAGCACCCAATCTATACCAGGCTTTGTGTCCATTTCTGGAGCTTCTATAGTCAATGAGATGGACCAGTTCCCTGGACTCCACGAGATTCTGCAAACAGACTCTGAAGGTGATTTCAAAAGGGATTTCTGCTGGCAGGTCGGTTAGGGTTAAGATGCCCCTCACTTCTTGGGTGAGTAAACCAGATGCCCATATTCTCTTGGTCCCCATGATAGGTGAAGGGATAAAAGGTAGGTTGTGGGTCTGCTTACTCTGAGTGAACTTTGGGTAATCCTTTCTCTAGCTGCAATGTAGAGGAGAGCATGTAGTCCTGGACTGCTCTTAACCATGGACAAAGGACGCCTGACAATAGAGACACTCAGAGGAAAACCACCCTGGGAGATGGGGAGAAACCATGTGGATGACACTGTTTCTGTTGCTTGATTCATGGGGGCGTGAAACCAGGACAACCCTGAAGTATTTTAATTGTACAAAGAAATAAATCCCATCTCCATCTTTTAAACTCACAAGCCAGTTTGAGTTTTTCTTTATAAATCAACAGATATTGAGAAAGTCTGAGCTAATATAACACTCTAAACATTCATTCATTCACTCAACAAGTACTTATTGCTGAGCCAATGCTTAAAGCATAACAATATGCCTGGGATTAAATGGGTGTATAAACAAAAATAGATGTATATGAAATGGGCACTCATGACCCATAGTTGTCTGGGTCTTTAAAAGGTCATTTCTGTGCAATGGTTTAACCCAGGAAGACTCCCAATCTGTGACAATCTATGGATCTCAAAGTTTAGGTTAATCATACAGGTATGCACAGAGATATTTTGTTAGTGACTGTTTCCAATACTTGCACATTGGTTTCACTCTTGAGGTCTTGGTTTTCGGTAGATCATATCATATGAAAGTTTCACATTATCATTTGGAGGAAATTCAGATATTTTGAGTGATATCCAAAAATATTCTGTTTCTGGGAATTTTGGTTTCAATATCCTGTGTTTGTTTGCAACATATATGCATGAAACTCTCTTCAAGGGAGACCTGTCATACTGCCCCAAATTGGCTCACCGCCACTACGTTAAAAAAAAAAAATCTAAATGACGGGCAGGACGATCTGCTCACATGAATATCATTCAAAGCTTGGGAGGTATTTGAGCTCAAGGCCAGTGCACAGATACTGCTGTGGAACTGGTCTGCTTTCTGGGTACCCTTGGCTTGCCGAGCCAGACCACGAATTTGGGCTGGATATCTGTTGCTTACATGGATTCTGTATCTCATCCAAATATGATGTAGTTCCTCCTGAAGTGTTCGTTGTGCCTCCTATTATATTCCACAGGACTTTTTCTGGCTATGTTTTTATCATATGTTACATTTTGCCATGTTAGTTGATAAAGGGAGGAAGTGAGATGTAGGAAATTATAGAAGATGAATAAAAAAGAACACACCCTAGCACTAATTTGCTTGGCTATTTTAAAACTAGTTCTATATCATTTGACCAAAATGCTGTTTGTTTTTTTTTTTTTTTTTAATTTCATCACAGTATCGCCATCACACCTACCACAATTAAGAATGTTCCCTAAATAGCATGGATACACAATTTCTTTTAAAATTTCCTTGTCTCAAAATGTCATTTTACATTTGGTTCATTCAGTACAGATCCAAACAAGATCCATACATAGCATTTTGTTGTTTTATCTCTTGTCTTCTTTCAATCACATCAGTTCACTCTCACCCGCTCCCTGATCCCATCCTATGCTCTTTATTGGTTAAAGGAACTGGACTGTTTGTTCTGTAGAACGTTTCACTTTCTAAATTTGACTGATTGCTTCCTTTTACTATCCTTTAATTTACTATTTTATTTCTTTTATTTTCCTATAAACAGGTAGTTAGGTCTGGGATGAATTCAGTTCACATTCATTTAATTTAGGCAAGGCTGCTTGAAGGGCAGGGTACTTCCTCTTCTATCCTGTCAGCAGGCACTTAATGTGTAGGTATTTCTTTTTTAGTGATGCTAAGGTTGAGCCATGGGTTTGGGAGCTGTTAGTCTTATCCATTCATTATGAACTTCACTCTCATCCATTTAATTGATTGTTTTAGGTTCCATTGACGATTGTTGCTGGCACGCATCCTTTCACTAGAGACTGTAAAATGATGTTTCATTCTTTCTGCTTTATTAGCTGAAAATCTTCCACAGAGAGCTTTCCCTCTGTCATGGATGCTGTAACTATGCACTCAGAAAAGGGAAATCACCAAACATTTCAAGTCCTGATTGGTTTTATTCTTAAGGATTCCAAACAGCTTCATAGCCTGTTCTTAGAGTAAGGACACACAGGGGCCAGTATTAAGTGGAGTCCCAGCCCAGATCTGACTCACAACGGCTCTAATGGGACCAGGAACACCCTCTGGACAAATTTAGTACTTGGTGCAATTTGCACATTGGTTCTTCGGCTTCTGGGGTAAGAGCTCTTTTAGTGGAGAAAGTCAAATGAAGGTTTTGCTGGTCACCAAACTTTGGCTGTTCACTCCCTCTAGCCAAGATAGCAAATCAAAACAACCAAAATTGCCAGGGGACTGAGAGAGATTATTGTCACCTTTCTGGGTCTGACAGATGCAAGGGTGGTGGGCTTCATTATATCTACATTTAATTCAATCAGTTTGACCCTTACAAAGATCGGATGATTGTGGGAGGTCACAGTACACCCTCAACCAACAGGAACTCCTGTTCTCCCAGATGTGCTTTCTTTGCTCAAATCAAGCAGATTGACCTGGCCTTAAGTATGTGGTGTGTGGCCACTGATCTGAGCTGGGGCATATTTTTTCCCCCATGCGTATCAGAAGGGAGGGGCAGAAATAGTCGGCATTCACTTGGAAGGGACAAAAAAACACATTTATAGTCTTGCGCCAGGACATAGTAAGCCTCCTGTCCTCTGTCTTAATATAGGTTAAAGAAACCTGGGCCATTTCAGTGTTAATCTACTCTAATGATGACAACATGTTAATCAGACCAAATGACTCAAAGCGGCAATTATATCAGAGTACTGATAAAATACATGGACTCCAGAGGGCAAGAGGTAAACCTTGGAAGAGTCAAGGCCTAGTGGCCCAGTGGTCTAAAACACGCCAAGATTATCCTCTTCAAAACAAAGGCCACTTAATGCATCCAGCATTTGAAGGGAGCATATTTCACACCCAGGCATTCTATTCCCAAGATGTGCAAGACACTGCTGAAAAGGACTGAAAGGATTTGGCAACAGGTCAAAACCTACTCTTTGCATCAACATGGAGACAAACATATGCCGACGTTTCAGGAGACATCGAGATAACGGTGATGCTAGAAGCTCAGTTTTTGCATGAAAGAAATGATTTCAGTCTAGACAGATTTATTTTGAGCTGCACATGATCACACATCCAGAGTTTGAGAATTATGTGGATAGTCTAGCAGGCAGTTGGACCTGTTGGGTCAGAGCTTATAAGAGATGTCAGGGCTAGAAATCATAAGACTCCACTAGTCATTCAATAACTATTTTTTGGAAACCAGTAAATTGCTTAAAGCTGGAACAAAGTCTCAGCCTTGTGGCACGAGAAAATTACCAAATGCTTTCTTAAAATGCTAAATTATATCCAGGGGAAAACTGCAGTTTATTTGACCTGATGTTGTCAGCCTAGTTTTACTATTTGGAGCCACTCATTCTCTCATTCAATCATTTATTCATTCATGTACTTGATGAGATTTCCTGGGAAGAAATAGAGCAGACCAATGGTTTCTATCTTAGGTGTTTATCAGAATCACTTGGGAGCTTAAAAATATTGAATGGCTACTTTCCACCCCAGACACAATGAATCAGTAACTCCAGAACAGTTCTTATAAAGCTCCACATGGAATTCTGACATTTTGCTAAGGCTGAAAACTACCAGTGGAGTAGAAAAGACCCCACATCCTTGGTGAACTGCTCATTTAAGAGGGAAGAAAGACTAGAGAGAGAGACAGGGCAAAAGGAATCAGCAAAATGAGAGTGATTCAAAAGAGGATAATGCTGTGGAATCCAGGGGAAGAGTGAATTTCAGCAACACTGTGTGTGTGTTTAGAGGGTGGATGGAGGCTTATAACCAACATAAGTAGGGAGTTGTGGAGGAAAGAAAGTCATGAGTGTGGTGTTTATTGGGGAGATGAAGGCAGAGGAGAGGTGGCAAGGAGAAATCTTCGGACAGGATACATATACTGTTTTAAAAGAAACACAGTGGCTCTTGAGATCGCAGTTTCTTGTTCAGTCACCAGTTGCGTCTGACTCTGAGACCCCGTGGACTGCAGTATGCCAGGCCTCCCTGTCCTTCACCAACTCCCAGAGCTTGCTCCAACTTATATCCATCGAGTCGATGATGCATCCAATCATCTCATCGTCTCGTCTCCTTCTCCTCCTGCCCTCAGTCTTTCCCAGCATCAGGATCTTTTCCAATGAGTTGGCTCTTCACATCAGGTGGCCAAAGTATTGGAGCTTCAGCTCCAGCGTCAGTTCTTCCAATGAATATTCAGGGTTGATTTCCTTTAGGGTGGACTGGTTGGATCTCCTTGCAGTCCAAGGGACTCTCAAGAGTCTTCTCCAACACCACAGTTTAAAAGCATCAATTCTTTGGTGCTCAGCCTTCTTTATGGTCCAGCTCTCACTTGCATACATGACTACTAGAAAAACGTTTGAAACCATATTACTTTTTAACTTTGACTTCAAGCATAGCATCCCACAGGATGGGTGTGATCATTTGGTGTATGCCTGTCTGGAAAAGAGGCATGTCCTCAGACCCCAAACCAGAGCCCAGATGTGGGACTGTAGGTTGGAATGAGAGGGATTCAGCATCCCTTGATGTTCACGAACTCAAGCCATCCCAAGGGAGCTACCATGGTTGACATCAAAATGGTGTTTTCACATGGGCCAAACATCAGGCTTGGGGACAAGCTATGTTTGGATCAATAGCCTGTGTTGTTTCCCTGCTTATGTGTCTCTTATGAGCTCTGTGTGTTTTTCTCTTGTCATAAAGAAAAGTCTCTTTTGACAGCAGTAGTTTCTTTCAGCTGAAGAAAAGAATGAAGGACAAGCATTTTGTTCTCTGGTGCCAGGAAATGAAGCCCAGGATGGCCAGCATGGTGGTAGCCATGCTTCATGCAGCTTCCCCTTCAGGGGGGTCTCGCTTCAGGCTTTAACCACCCCGAGGGTTCTGAATAGTGTTTCAAGTAGGAAGGCAGTACTGATCGGAGCCTGTCAGGGTATGCAATGAGGGTGCTGACTCATTTAACTGTGATTTCTTTTCATGTATTTCTTGTTGATTTCTCTTGGGGAAACCGCTTCTATAGAGAAGAACTAAGTCATGCTTTTTTCATCTCCAACTTTTTATTCCAAAACCTTTCAGAAACATGAAAAGATATTAGAATAATCAACCATACTATTACCACATAGACTCAACAGTTCTTAACATTTGGCCAATATTTGCTTTGTCAGTTGATACTTTTTTTTTTTTCTGAACTATTTAAAAGTAAATGGCAGATATGGTATCTCATTCTGAAAATACTTCATAATTCATTTCTCAAAAATGAGGAAAATTTCCTATACAACTTCAATGCTACTGTTAGCCTAAGAAAATGAACATTAATTTCTGAGTTCATCAAATATCAAATTTATATTTAAATCTCCACTGTCCCTAAAATGTCTTTTTTTGAGCTTCCCTGGTGGCTCAGAGGTTAAAGCATCTGCCTGCAATGCAGGAGACCTGAGTTTGATCCCTGGGTTGGGAAGATCTCCTGGAGAAGGAAATGGCAACCCACTCCAGGACTCGTGCCTGGAGAATAAAGTCTATGCATTATTTTCAGTTGTTGTGCCTATTCATTCTCTTTTAATCTAATATACACCACCCCCCGCTCCATAATACTGGTCAAAAGTTTTCTGAAGCAAGGATTATATCTTTCTTTTTTAAAAAAAAAAAAATTAACTTATTGGAGTATAATTTATTTACAATGCTTTATTAGTTTCAGGTGTACATTAAAGTGATTCAGTTGCACACACACACACACACACATATTCATTCTGAACTTTAGATTATTTTCTCACACAGTTTATCACAGAATATTGAGAAGAGTTCCCTGTGCTATACAGTAGGTCCTTGTTGGTTATCTGTCTTATGTATGAGTTCAGTTGAGTCGCTCAGTCGTGTCCGACTCGACTCTTTGTGACCCCATGAATCGCAGCAGGCCAGGCCTCCCTGTCCATCACCAACTCCCAGAGGTCACCCAGACCAACGCCCATGGAGTCAGTGACGTCATCCAGCCATCTCATCCTCGGTCATCCCCTTCTGCTCCTAACCCCAATCCCTCCCAGCATCAGAGTCTTTTCCAATGAGTCAACTCTTCGCATGAGGTGGCCAAAGTACTGGAGTTTCANTACCTGTTTTTGAAGACAATGTTCTGCTTTTCTGGATGCCTTATGTCCTCTGCTCGCATACAGAAGCTGCCCTGTAGAATTTACCCAGTGTTGAGATGTTTTTTTGATGAATTTGTGCAGGAGAAAGTGGTCTCTCCATCCTATTCCTCCGCCATCTTAGGCGCCCCCACCTCCTGCCTCTGTTTTCAAATCCTATTAAAAGTACAGAGAAAGAGAACATACAAATACATCTATATTAGTGCTAGAAAGTTGAGGAAGGTATCAGAGGACCAGAGCAGTAAGGAAATACATAAAGTAAGTCAAACTGACAGAAAATCTAAACACTATTAAAGAAATTGTAAACTTATCAGGACAAAAGTGAGGAACATGCAAGAAAACGTGGATTTTCTCAGAAGCCTGAAATAATCCCCAAACTAGAGCCATGGAGGCTTGGAAAAGGAAGAGGCAGTAAGTAAACAGGTGATTAAAGGAATAGAAAGGAGCTAGACTGATCCCCTAACCACAGAACCATGACTGTGGCATTTGCTACAGACTCTAAAGTATTCTCACTTGGAAAATACTATGGACAGAGGAACCTGGTGTGCTGCAGTCCAGAGGGTAGCAAGGAGTCAGACATGACTGAGTGAGCACACACTAAAGAATTTAGAACAACTCTGCATGTAACAATAGAGTTTTGACAAGTACCCTCAGAATGTCCCTTGTGGTAAGAGAAAGAGGACACTGCCATGAGTCATGTAAGGCCATTATGAGGGAACAGAAGACTCTGCATCCAAGAAATAAGCTCCTCATATACCCTAAATGAAAGGGCATGCAGCCATATAGCCCCTGCCTCCCTCAGTGAGTGCTGGATTGAGAATCCCTATCGTTAAAACATTTACCCATTGTCAAGGAAATGGAGATTCTCTCCTAGGATGCAGAAACTAAGCTTGAACTAACCAATAAGGATCAATCAAGGGCAATTATGTATAAATATAGACAGAACACCAAGAACCCTCATACATTAGAGGAAAAACAACAAAATGAAAGAAAAGTACCAAACTCAACAACCAGAAAAATTAACTTTACAAGAAACAGTGTCAGCACAGGAAAAAGAAATGTAAATTTTCAGTGTGGTTTAAATCCATTTAGAAATAACAGGCTTCTATAAAAAAGGAAACCTTGTGGTAAGAGAAAGAGGACACTGCCATGAGTCATGTAAGGCCATTATGAGGGAACAGAAGACTCTGCATCCAAGAAATAAGCTCCTCATATACCCTAAATGAAAGGGCATGCAGCCATATAGCCCCTGCCTCCCTCAGTGAGTGCTGGATTGAGAATCCCTATCGTTAAAACATTTACCCATTGTCAAGGAAATGGAGATTCTCTCCTAGGATGCAGAAACTAAGCTTGAACTAACCAATAAGGATCAATCAAGGGCAATTATGTATAAATATAGACAGAACACCAAGAACCCTCATACATTAGAGGAAAAACAACAAAATGAAAGAAAAGTACCAAACTCAACAACCAGAAAAATTAACTTTACAAGAAACAGTGTCAGCACAGGAAAAAGAAATGTAAATTTTCAGTGTGGTTTAAATCCATTTAGAAATAACAGGCTTCTATAAAAAAGGAACTTCCTGGGTGAAATCTAGAAACAGTCCTGGTAGAGGGAGGGCAAGGAGAGATAAAAAAAAATGCAGGCACTCCAGACTGGTGGGTGGCAGGGTTAAGCAGCAGGGAATTACCCAGGAGGGTTGTCTGGGCACCATGAAATGACTAGATCTCCATTCCCACTTGCTGGAATCTTAAGTCTATATAGACTTTAATAGGTTCAGTCATGTATGCTGTCCAGCCTCAACACACTTGACTCTCTCAAGGCTGCGTCCTTGAAATGGCTTGGGCGAAAAGACCAGAGGATGGAGCATATATTGCAAGGACAGAGGAGGAGCTTCGGACAGCCTGGGTCAAGCAGCAGTCATGCCCTCTCCAGGTCCGCTTCTAATAAGAAGCAACTGAGACCTTGAAAATGTTAAATATTATGGCCACTTTCAAAAAATTCAATGGGTGGGCTGAGGTCATAATAAAAAAAGCAGGAAAATAAAATCAGGAGTTCTCCTGGAGTACTATGCAGAAAAATAAACCTGAAGAGTATGAGAAAAACTAAAAGACTTAGAAGGGTAGGTAGATTCAGTGGTTCCATTGCACTATTAACAGGGGTTCCAGAGAGAGAAAACAGAGTGGAGTTTAGAGAATCATCCAAGAAATAAGAGAAATTTTTCACTGAGCTGAGGAAACATGACTCTTTAGTTGGTAAAATCCACCAAGTGTCCTGTGGTAATGGAGGACATCAGCATAGACAAGTACTGGTAGAACTTCTGAACAACAGTAACAGCTTTCTGAGAGGTAAACCAAGTTAGTTACCAAGAAAGGAGAATTGGACTCACATGTACTTCCTGTCCATACCAGGGGAGGCTAAAAGAAAAGGAGAAAAAAAAGTGTCTTAAGTGCTATGAATATGTTGCTCATGGAAATGTAAATTGATCAAAACTTTATATCAAGCAACTTGGCAATAACTGTGGAAATTAAGAAAGCACATACACTTTGACTGTGCAGCTGCGTTTCTAGGAATCTACCCTACAGATAAATTTGCACAGGTACAAAATGATATCCCCAGATGCATACTGACTGTGCTACCTACAGTCAACCCCAACTCACCTTGGCAACTTGTCTCCTCCACCTAATCACCACACCTATTCCCTCCCTCTTTAACTTTCTCAACTTGCTCAGAGATCCAACAGGCTGACCGTAATACTATTTCTTCCCCCTCCTAACCACCCCCAGGATCTTACTTTTCTAAACAATTTTACATTTCTGTACATCTGCAAGCAAGGTTTGGGCTTCCTAGGTGGCGCTAGTAGTAAAGAGCCCATCTGCCAATGCAGGAGATATAAGAGATACAGGTTCGATCCTTGGGTTGGGAAGATCCCCTGAAGAAGGTAATGGCAACCACTCCAGTATTCTTGCCTGGAGAATCCCATGGACAGAGGAGCCTGGTGGGCCACAGTCCATAGGGTCACACATAGTTAGACACAACTGAAGCAAATGAGCATGCATGCACAAGCAAGGTAATGATATATATTGGGAAAGTATTTTTATGCCCAAATACTTCTCATTTCAATATAACCAGTGTATGGGGTGTGGAGAGTTTGGGGGAGAATGGATACATGCATATGTATGGCTGAGTCCTTCACTGTTTAACTGAAATTATCACAACATTGTTAATCAGCTATGCTACTGCTGCTGCTAAGTTGTTTCAGTTGTGTCCAACTCTGTGTGACCCCATAGATGGCAGCCCACCAGGCTCCCCTGTCCCTGGGATTCTCCAGGCAAGAACACTGGAATGGGATGCCATTTCCTTCTCTAATGCATGAAAGTGAAAAGTGAAAGTGAAGTTGCTCAGTCGTGTCAGACTCTTAGCAATCCATGGACTGCAGCCTACCAGGCTCCTCCGTCCATGGGATTTTCCAGGCAAGAGTACCGGAGTGGGTTGCCATTGCCTTCTCTGGTTAATCAGCTATACCCCAATACAAATAAAAAGGTGTAAAAAAAATAAAAGATAATCAGTGCTATTGGAGAATGCCAAATGGGAAGATTCCAGAAGCCAAGTTTTTCTCATTTTGAAGAAAGGTGTCTTTTTTTTCTCTCTAAATTTCTGACTTTCTTAAATAATGTCACACATAAGATGTGTCACAATTCTCCCTGGAAGTGTAAGATATAGCAGAAGTAGTCCATTCAAAGGGAGAAAAGAGCACAACATAAGAAAAGAGACAAGAGACTTTGAAAATTAAGTCTACAAACTACAGGTTGCCTGGAAAGAGTAGGAGGATCTCCTCTATGAGCTCAGCATGAGTCTGTTTAAAGCTAATTCAAAACCCTTCCAAATGAGCTTATTAGATTCTAATTTGGTGGCTCAGAACCTAATAAGAATTCAGATCAAACTGTTCTTCTTTCTCAAGAACAGTTTGATCTGAATTCTTCAAAGAGCCAAAATTGGAGTGGGTGTTGGGGGAACTGAGTTATACAGCTTTCACATTATGATTCACCTCTCCACCAGCGAACCCTCCTCCATCTCAGTAGCATCTGTCAGACATTTTTATTCAAATTCCTTTCCACTAAGGGCAATCAGAAGCTGAAGAGGTGCTCCTACAGAAGTGACCTCCACAAAAATAAAAGTCAATAATGTGGCCAGCTGACACAGAGGATGTCAGGAAGTGCAAACTGACGATGACAAAAAGGCAAAACTGTGTGAGACAGGAAAAAAAAATCACAGGCCAGGATGAAAAATTAGGGCAATTATCTGGATAAGTCCACCTCAAAACGTGCTACCTGATGATTGACATAAATGTGTTTTCTTCTCTGGTCCCCATTTTCACAATAGATGGAACAGTGGAACTGCAATAAAGCTTTCTATTTAAGTTTAAAGGGAGTATACCTTCTTTGCTCCTGCTTTATACTTTATCTCTGTTGTGAACGAATGCTTTATAAATATAATGCTAACTAACAGCTTGGCTTAGAATGAAAATAATATTCGTCTGGATTGTCCAGATATCAGTTCCAATTCTTCACTTCAGTTAGACTTCTAGAATTGGGTTAACTGGAGTGACTGATTTAGAAGCAACTTAGAGATCACTATAAGTGAGCTAGGACCAGTACTAATTTACCATTTCATCTGAATTTTGATTTTACACACATAGACAGGCAGTCACAAGCACACAAACTCACACCCTCACCACGGAATCACCAAAAACACACAGTCCCCTGTTTAACAGAACTTTGGGAAAGGTTATTCACATTTAGCAATGTTTAAAAATTTTTCCAAGATAACTACAATATTGGCAAATTATAATCCTACTTAACAAAAATGAGGAAGGAGAAGGAAACCACTATTTGTTGAGTACCTAATTTGCACCATGTTTTACAGTGCACATTACTTTCTTCATTTCATTAAATCTTTATATAACCCTTGTCAGGAAGGCATTGTGAGATGAGAATCCTGAGGAGGCTTAGAAAGGTCTGGTACACCTTGCCCAAAGTCAAACAGCTAAGAAAAGGCAGGCCCAAGAGACCAAACTAAGATTCATCTTGTTCTGAAATCAGACCCACTGACACTCCACAAATTTAGACTTTATTTACCATGAGGCTGGTACATAGGAGTCAGTCACTTAGTGAGTAAGGAAACCTGACAGGGCAATCCCAGAAAGGGAGCTCTTCCTTTGTCAAATATTGTATTTTCTCTCTTCATTCTCTGTAACAGGCCTATTTAGACATTTCCACCACCAAGTATAAGATTTGAGTGCAGAAAGAGGTGCTTTCTTGAAAGCACCTTGGCCAATGCCTGCCTGTGTCCTTCCCTATGTTAGTCAGCTATTTGCTGATGCAGCTGTAACCCCAATATTTATCCCTCCATTCCCAGCTACAGGTCACAGCAGACAGAAATTCAGACAATGGCAAGGGACATGAAGTCAACAAGACATAATTAAGATGCTGAGTCGCTTCAGTCGTGTCCGACTCTGTGTGACCCCATAGATGGCAGCCCACCAGGCTCCCCCGTCCCTGGGATTCTCCAGGCAAGAACATTGGAGTGGGTTGCCATTTCCTTCTCCAACACATGAAAGTGAAACATGAAAGTGAAGTCGCTCAGTCGTGTCCGACTCACACCCATCAAAATAGTTCAGATTTACCAGCCATGATCTGGTTTTTTATTCACTAGTATTTTATCCAGAGAAGAAAACTAACAGTGCTCTAAGTACACCCACAAACTTATTACAAACACCAAAAATAAATTTTAATCAAAATTGAAGATATATAATAAAATACTCAAAGGAAGTTTATAATGCCATTTTGCCATTATCCCTTATATGCGATAATGAAAAAAGGCAAATTTCACTTTCTCCCACTAATTTTTAAATTAACAGGTAGTACCTCTGTCCTGAGTCCTGATTTCAATTCTCTGTACTTGATCCAAATATCATATTTAAACTAGAAAAGGAAACAGCCCTTCTCTAACTCTTGAGGTTAACTAACTAGCTTCACAAACAAGTGGGAAATTGTCCTTTTTGTCAAATACTGTATAAACTCTTTTAGCTATAATTCATAAAACAATGCACCAGGATTGGCATTATGGTACATTAAATGCAGACTCAGCTTTGTAGTCCTCTTTTCATTGTCAAGTAAGAAATTTTGAAGATAAATGAACCCTGGGAATTTCAAGATCTAGAATGTGATACCAGCTGGTGCATGGAGAAAATAAATTCTATCAGGCTCCCTGTCGTCTCCTGCTGCTGCCTGGAGCTGGGCAGTCTGCAAGGTTATAAGAGGACCCAGTTTGTCCTTGTCTCTCTCACAGTGTAAGTGGCGGGGGTAGGGGTGGAGGAATGATCTCTTTAACTCTGTTTAAAGAAAGAAAAAATATATAAGCTGAGGATACTTTATAGCAAAGCTAATACACTGGATTTTAGAGACTGAGGTAGAATTTTAACGATTGATTCTAGCTATTATAGCTTAATAGATAGGAAGGCTAACATCCTATGATGGCTAGTTTCTAAAAACAGAGATGCATTTTTAAAACCAGACTTGTACTTTTAACCCTCTGGATCTCGGTTGACAAAAGTCACAGTTCAACAAGATATAAAATCAGTATTTCAGAAGTTTGAATGAACTACTTACTGTTCTATGAAACACTGTAATTCATTTTACATATTTTCAATAGTGTCTCCAAAGTTCATTTGTGTGAGAAACATGTAATAACTACCTACTCTGTAGTGAATTCTGTGCTAAATGCTGGAGTTTATAGTTTTAAATAAGATAAACTTTCTCCTTCAGGGGCCTTCAATTTCTATAACATAATGGTGAAAACTAAACCACAAATATCCATCTGCCCTTTTACAAAATCATCTGGTGACAACAGAAAACTATGTAATGATTATACTAGTCCCTGAACTTCAAGAATGGTGTGAGATAGAGCTACTATTTAATCAAGGATGGAAATGAGTAAGATAGTCTGGAAGGACAATGTCAGGGAGAGGTTATAATTAAAAGGTGTAAAGCTGGGAATAATATGCATAATTTCAATTTAATCATGGTCATCCCCCTTAAAGATCTGGTCCATTTTCGTGCCCTCAACCATAACCTCTCTCTTGGCAACTCTGAGGTAACCTCATTCTCTGTCGTATGCTGAAAAGTTCATCTGTTACTTTTTGTTTGTTTTAATGTATTTATTTTAACTGGAGGATAATTACTTTACAATGTTGTGAAGGTTTTTGCCATACATCAACATGAATCAGCCATGGGTATTCATGTGTCCCCCCATCCTGAACCTCCCTCCCATCTCCCTCCCCACCCCACCCCTCTGGGTTGTCCCAGAGCACTGGCTTTGGGTGCTCTGCTTCACGCATCAGCCTTGCACGGGTCATCTATTTTACATACGGTAATGTACATGTTTCAGTGCCTTTCTCCCAAATCATCCCACCCTCATCTTCTCCCACTGAGTCTGAAAGTCTGTTCTTTATATCTGTGTCTCCTTTGCTTTCCTGCATGTAGGATCGTTGTTAACTGTCTAAATTCCATAATATATGTGTTAATATAAAGTATTTGTCATTCTCTTTCTGACTTACTTCACTCTCTATAATAGGCTCCTCATTAGAACTGATTCAAATGTGTTCTTTTTTATAGCTGAGTAATACTCCATTGTGTATATGTACCACAACTTCCTTATCTATCTATCTGCCAATGGACACCTAGGTTGCTTCCATGTCCTAGCTATTGTAAAGAGTGCTGCAATGAACACTGGGGTACATGTGTCTCTTTCATTCTACTTTCCTTGGGGTATATGCCCAGCAGTGGGATTGCTGGGTTGTATGGCAGTTCTGTTCCCAGCTGTTTAAGGAAATCTCCACACTTGTTTTCCATAGAGGCTGTACCAGTTTGCATTCCCACCAACAGTGTAAGAGGGTTCCCTTTTCTCTACACCCTCTTCAGCATTTACTGTTTGTAGACTTTTTGATGATGGCCATTCTGACCAGTGTGATGTGATACCTCACTGTAGTTTTGACTTGCATTTCTCTAATAATGAGTGATGTTGAGCATCCTTTTCATGTATGTATTAGGCATCTGTATGTCTTCTTTGGAGAAATGTCTGTTTAGGTCTTTTGCCCACTTTTGTATTGGGTTGTTTGTTTTTCTGGTATTGAGTTGGATGAGGTGCTTGTATATTTTTGAGATTATAAGGTTTTTTAAAAAATCAGCACCTCAGTCTTGGAACCAGCCTCCTCTCTTGCTTTCTCCATTTTTGTTATTAAGGCCATTCTTAAATTCACTCTAATGCAAAAATTTGATATCATCTTTGACTCCATCTCCTACTTGCACAATTAAATATATCACTAAGCTCTCTCAAGTGTCCTCCAAACTGCCTAAATTTTTTCCTTTCCACCCCACCACTCCAGTTCAAGTACATACAACATCTTAGTTACACTGTGCTAACAACATAGTTACTACCTCATAATCTCCTTCTTGGTTCCTGGGCCTTCAGTGTCACAACTCTCCAAGCAGTCTGCACACCAAATTGGCCTCAACAAATACTTGCTAAATAAATATATGCCAAATTAATTTCCTAAACCATCATTTCTCATCTTCTTCTCCAGACCATCTTTGACAATGTATTCACTAATTTCAAACAAATAAACTGGAACTCCTTAGTCAAGCATTGAAGATCTTCTTTAAACATATGACCAAGATACTTTTCATAAATCTTCCTTCCTGACTCCTGAACATGGACTTACATCTTCAGTGAAACTCATCCCTTCACTACACACCCCCAAATACCCATCACTTTCAGGGTCTTCTTGAATCTTTTTCCGTCTTTTAAGATGCAGTAATTCTCATCTGAAGTTTACTATGTAGCCCCTTTTATTGTTAGAAATCTATAATAGCACCTTTTAAATTCCAGTGTAACCTATTAGGTTGAAGCATATGAAATTGTCACTTTTTAATATTTTACCCCCAAAAATAGTAGTTTCAATATAGTAAGTGGTGTATCTTTCAGCTCCAGAGTTCCTAGGATATGCCATCCATAATGGATATTCAAATCTATTTGATCCAGTTTTCTTTACCATCCTCATTTATAAGCTGGGCGAGAAAGTGGGTAGATAAGAATTTACTAGTACAGAGCTGGCAGTTTCTTTCCAGCTGATGTTCCTTCAAGACTCATCTTCACTTTAACTTAGCAGTCACATTAGCATGTCTACACTGAAAAGATGGGAGAAGGCAGTGGCACCCACTCCAGTACTCTTGCCTGGCAAATCCCATAGGTGGAGGAGCCTGGTGGGCTGCAGTTCATGGGGTCGCTTACGAGTCGGACACGACTGAGCAACTTCACTTCCATTTTTCACTTTCATGCGTTGGAGAAGGAAATGACAACCCACTCCAGTGTTCTTGCCTGGAGAATCCCAGGGACGGGCCTGGTGGGCTGCCATCTATGGGGTCGCACAGAGTCGGACACAACTGAAGCAACTTAGCAGCAGCAGCAGCATATCAGATTAAGGACTCATCCTACTTTAGTGTGACCTAAATACATATGCAGTCATCTAATACATCTGCAGTGATCCAATTTCCAAATAAGATCACATTCTGAGGTGCTGGGAGTTAAGGATTCAGTGTTTCTTTTTGTATATTTTGGAGGGGGAAACAGGTCAACCTATAGGAGATTCATTCTTCAAAGCTGTAGTTTATCTGAAATGTATACTTTTATAGGACTTACCTTTAAATAACTGAAAATTTAAAAATTATATAAATTGAGGTACACATTTAAAGTCAGCAAGCATGCTGGCAGTATGCAGTAGCCTTCTGAACTATTAAAACTTATTCCAGTCCATAGTCTTATGCATAGAATGAGTTACAATGTCCTCATGTAACTTCCACAGGGAGGATTTCAACCCAGGCTTAAGAGGCTCCAGACTCTCATTTACTACCTGGCATGACCGTTTTTTGCAACCTCTTTTCTGAATTCATGAGTTTTTACTCTCCTGTGACTGTTATTATCCGTCCTCTACAAATAAATGGAGAAAATACATCATTTTACCTTTAACCTTCCTGTTCACTTCTGTTTCTATTTAATTCCCCTGATATTTCCAAGCACATTCTAACTGAACTCTCCACTATCTGTCTGCATGGATCTCACTCTGGGGCCCTCTTGTCTGCTGTCTGCCTGTCATTCATCTATCCTATTCTCCTTTAGCACCTTAGCCAATGCACTAGACTGTTTCTACAATCCCTTTACACTATATAACGAAAAGAATGTTATCCAGTGGAGAGAAAACTGTTGATACTCATAAAGAGAAGACTGCTGTCACACAAACTCAACCCAGAAAATTAGTGTACTGAAATAGAAACTCGACAGGCACAAATATATTAACCACAGCATTAGATATCATAATCATTTTTAGTCAATCATTTAAATAAAATTACACATAGTAGGGGAACAGATATGTTTGCTTATTTTAATTTTATATACATTTTAAATATATAATCATTGTAGATGTAATTAGTTAAGATGAAGTCATACTAGAGTAGGGTGTGCCCTCAATCTAATATGATATATATTTTATATTATAACAATCCAATAGAATGTTAAGTAGCTATTAAAAAATAATTATGAAGGTGTTTTAACAACAGTGAACATATGTATATATAATGTTAATAAAAATCTATCATGAAAATGTTTCTCTGATTTTAGTATAGCTATGAAAATATTTTAAGAAGAGAATAGTGAGACTAATTGATTCTAGAAGTGGTAGAAAAATGTTTAAATGTGTGGTGAATTTTAAAGCTAGCTAATAGAAGAGCATAAATAGCATATGCAATTATCAAACTACTAGAGTAAAAACCTAAACAAAGGAATTTCAATAAGTAAAACAAAACGCTAAAAATTAAAAGAGAAATCATGATTAAGAGAAAACATGAAATAGATGGCAAAAATGCATCCTGCATATCCAGAATAACAGTAAACGTAAAAGTGGTTAAATAACTATGTTGAAAGAGTCTCGGGGAAAAAAAAAAAAAAATTCTAGACAATTGTTTACAACAGACATTCTTTTTCTTATTTCACTGAAGTACCCTTGGACTGCAAGGAGATCCAACCACAGTGCATTCTAAAGGAGATCAGTCCTGGGTGTTCATTGGAAGGACTGATGCTAAAGCTGAAACTCTAATACTTTGGCCACCTCATGCGGAGAGTTGACTTATTGGAAAAGACCCTGATGCTGGGAGGGATTGGGGGCAGGAGGAGAAGGGGATGATAGAGGATGAGATGGCTGGATGGCATCATGACTCGATGGACATGAGTTTGAGTGAACTCTGGGAGTTGGTGATGGACAGGGAGGCCTGGCATGCTGCGATTCATGGGGTCGCAGAGTCAGACACAACTGAGTGACTTAACTGAACAGTTGATTTACAATGCATTAATTTCTGCTGTACAGCAAAGTGACTCACTTATAAATATATTCTTTTCCATTCCAGTCTATCACAGGATATTGAAGACAGTTTCCTGTGCTATACAATAGGACCTTGTTCTTTATCCATCCTATATATAATAGTTGACATCTTCTAATTCCAAATTCCTAATCCTTCCTTCTGCCCTCCTTCTCCCCCCTTGGCAATCAAGGTCTCTTCTCTGTGAGCCTGTTTCTGTTTAGATATGTTCCTTTGAGTCATATTTTAGATTCCACATATAAGTGATAAGTGATATCATATGTTATCTGTTTACTTCTTACTTCACTTAGGATGATACTCTCTGTGTCTATACATGATGTTGCAAATGGCATTATTTCATTCTTCTGAATGGCTGAATAGTATCCCATTTTATATGTGAACCACATCTTTATGCATTCATCTGTCAGTGGAATGTAGGTTGTTTCCATGTCTTGACTATTGTAACTAGTACCACTATGAACATAAGGGTGCATGTATCTTTTTGAATTATAGTTTTGTCTGGATACATGGATAGGAGTGGGATTGCTTGATCATATGGTAATTCTAGTTTTCGTTTTCTGAGGAGCCTCCACACTGTTTTCCATAATGGCTGCACTAATTTATAGTCTCACCAATAGTGTAAGAGAGTTCTCTTTTCTCCATACTCTCTCCAACATTTATTATTTATACACTTTTTAATGATGGCCATTCTGACCAATGTGAGGTGGTACCTAACTGTAGTTTTGATTTGCATTTCTCTGATATTTAGCGATGATGAGCATCTTTTCATGTGCTTACCAGCCATTTGTATGTCATCTCTGAGAAAAGTCTATTTAGGTCTCCTCCTCATTTTTCGAAGGGGTTGTTTGCTTTTTGTCATTGAGTTGTAGAAGCTATTTCTATATTTTAGAAATTAAGACCTTGTTGATTGCATCATTTGGAAATATTTTCTCCCAATCTGTAGCTTATCTTTTCGTTTTGCTTATGGTTTCCTTTGCTGTGTAGAAGCTTGTAAGTTTGATTAGGTCCCATATGTTTATATTTGCTTTTATTTTTATCGCCTAGGGAAACTGACCTAAGGAAACATTGGGAATGACAGGGAATGTTTTGCCCATGGTCTCTTCTAGGAATTTTATGATGTCATGTCTTATGTTTAAGCCATTTTGAGCTTATTTTTGTGTATAGTAAGAGGGTATGGTCCAACTTCACTGATTCACATATGGTTGTCCAACTTGCCCAGTACCACTTGCCGAAGAGATTATCTCAAAAAGTATTCTTAACATGAAAAATAATGCTTTAAAATACAAGGATGTAAAACGATATCCAAGCTAGATGAAAAGTGGAGTAGATTTCAAGGTGAACATTAAAATGCACAATTGGGAATGACAGGGAATGTTTTGCCCATGGTCTCTTCTAGGAATTTTATGATGTCATGTCTTATGTTTAAGCCATTTTGAGCTTATTTTTGTGTATAGTAAGAGGGTATGGTCCAACTTCACTGATTCACATATGGTTGTCCAACTTGCCCAGTACCACTTGCCGAAGAGATTATCTCAAAAAGTATTCTTAACATGAAAAATAATGCTTTAAAATACAAGGATGTAAAACGATATCCAAGCTAGATGAAAAGTGGAGTAGATTTCAAGGTGAACATTAAAATGCACAAAAACTTTATATTCCTTTTTATTTGGCTAACCCCACTCCAGTAATCTTGCCTGGAGAATCCCATGGATGGAGGAGCCGGGTGGGCTGCAGTCCATGGGGTCGCAAAGAGTCGGACACGACTGAGCAACTTCCCTTTCACTTTTCACTTTCATGCATTGGAGAAGGAAATGGCAACCCACTCCATTGTTCTTGCTTGGAGAATCCCAGTGACGGGGGAGCTTGGTGGGCTTCCGTCAATGAGGTCGCACAGAGTCGGACACAATGGAAGCAACTTAACAACAACAACAATAATATAATACAAAATGGAGATACAATTATCACAAACTTTTTTTGCACGTAACAAAATGGCTTTAAAATATTTAAATGGTAACTACTTACAAAATGAATAAACAATAAAAGGATAAATTTTGAGTCATGAATTGCAGTGGAACACTGTAATCACTTTTTGAAGAAGTTCAATTTATAAATTAAGTCAGAAGAGTAAGATGACTGACAACTGAATGCCATATACTAAATATCTTGTATACCATCTTTTTAATATAAATTTATTTATTTTAATTGGAGGTTAATTACTCTACAATATTGTATTGGTTTTGTCATACATCAACATGAATCCACCAAAGGTAGACATGTGTTCCCCATCCTGAACCCCCCTCCCTCTTCCCTCCCTGTAACATCCCTCTAGGTCGTCTCAGTGCACCAGCACCAAGCATCCTGTATCATGCATTGAACCTGGACTGGCGATTTGTTTCATATATGATATTATGCATGTTTCAATGCCATTCTCCCAAATCATCCCACCCTCTCCCTCTCCCACAGAGTCCAAAAGACTGCTCTATACTTCTGTGTCTCTTTTGCTGTCTCGCATACAGGGTTGTCGTTACCATCTTTCTAAATTCCATATATATGTGTAAGTATACTGTATTGGTGTTTTTCTTTCCAGCTTGCTTCACTCTGTATAATAGGGCTCCAGTTTCATCCACCTCATTAGAACTGATTCAAATGTGTTCTTTTTAATGGCTGAGTAATACTCCATTGTGTATATGTACAACAGCTTTCTTATCCATTCATCTGCTGATGGACATCTAGGTTTCTTCCATGTCCTGGCTATTATAAACAGTGCTGTGATGAACATTGGGGTACACGTGTCTCTTTCAGTTCTGGTTTCCTCGGTGTGTATGCCCGGCAGTGGGATTGCTGGGTCATAAGGCAGTTCTATTTCCAGTTTTTTAAGGAATCTCCACACTGTTCTCCATAGTGGCTGTACTAGTCTGCATTCCCACCAACAGTGTAAGAGGGTTCCCTTTTCTCCACACCCTCTCCAGCATTTATTGCTTGTAGACTTTTGGATCACAGCCATTCTGACTGGCGTGAAATGGTACCTCATTGTGGTTTTGATTTGCATTTCTCTGATAATGAGTGATGTTGAGCATCTTTTCATGTGTTTGTTAGCCATCTGTATGTCTTCTTTGGAGAAATGTCTATTATTTCAATAAAAATTTAAAAAAAGAAAAAGGAAAAATAACTTTAATCCACTTTCGATCACCTAGACAGACACCTAGTGAGGAGCGTACTGCTGAGAAGGGCCATGCCTGTGTGTGTGCTGAGTACTATCCCATCAGCTAGTACTACTTTAATTATGACGTTAATTAGAAGAAGAAGAAGAGAGATGCAGAGAGGGAGTGAATGATAAGTTACACATTTGTACTGAGACAATGTTAAAGAAGGTCTGACCAAAAAGACTTTTACAATGAGCAAAACAAAACAAAAACAAGAGACTGATTCCGGGAGCTGGTATAGATACACCTGAGCAGACCCTGGGCTAGAACTCTCTGTTCCCATAGCATGGGGCACACAGCCTGACTGTCGGAGCTGATGGGGCCACCTGAGGGAGGGGAGCCACCAATGTCTCTGGCCAGATCCAGAGAAGTGACGGGAGGCATGCACAGGACAAGGACCAATGCTTTCCTTCCAATAAACAAAAACATTACCCTAAATTTAAAAAAAAAAAAAAAAGAGCTGAGCTGTAGTCATGGAACCTCTGCAGTGGAGCCTCACCGTTAGGACCATGTTCACCTGCAGTCCGGTCATCTCTGTGGGTCAGCATCAGCTAGCAGATTATATGGGTATTATTTTTGGAAACTGTCAGGGTTTACAGATCACTCTTTCATTGAATCTGCAAACTGGTCATATATATAAATATAAGAAGAACAAGGAAATAGAAACAAAGGCAAGCGTTTCAATTTATCACAACCAGTATAAGGAAGCAAGCCTCTTCAAAAGTCAGAAATAGAAGCTTTAAAAGAATCATTTCCTGTAGACCTCATGAAACCGCTTAGCTTTTGGATCATGGCTCTTGTTGAAATGAGATGGAACAGGGGGTCCAGAGCCTCAGTAGTAAGCAAGGGCAGCCCTGGCACAAGGGTGAACCTGCGTTAGCTAACACATGCCTTTCAATATCCAGTGATGTGGGGGAGTGCCACTTTAGGCCGCTTTTATAGTAGAGGCGTTCGACCAAACAGGCACTGTCCTGACCTGGGAGGATCGGCGGCTGGAGAGACAGGCAGGGATGGATGAGCAGCCCCGGGAGCAAATGCTTGGAACTGTTAATACATTCCTGTGCATAGTCTGGGCTCTGGCTCACGCCTCTTTCCCTCATGTGTGACTATGGGTAAAATCAAAATCCAGTGGGAAAAAATCTGAATATATGTGCTTGAAAAATATCTTTGGCCCAGTGTAAAGGTGATGGAGAGAGGAGCCAGAGGAGATGAAGGTTTCTTTTTTGAGTGCAGCCAAGTACAGAGAGCATTGAAAGCAACTTTTTCTCAGGTCCGAAGTCCAGGTCTCTGCTAACAGCAACTTTGTTTTCAATAGCATGATGGCAGAGACAGATCTATTATCAATCAAATCCTTTTCATTTCCTTCCTGGGCACACAGTTAGGTCATTTGTCAGCCTCTCTGCAGTGAGATGTGGGCAAGGTGCTGGTTTCTAGCAGATGAAATGTGAGCAGAAGTCAACTGTGCCATTTCTTGACCCAAACCACAAAAACCCTCTTGTGAAATAATTTGTTTTAGATGTTAGGTGAGTGAGAAAAAAAAATCTGTTTTAGCCATCATATACTTATGGTTTGGTTTGTTAAGCAGGCAAATAGAAAAAGTGCTTAATAAGCGCACATGCTAATTATTCCGTGTTTAATCTTCTTTCCCCTCTTCTAACATGGTGAGTCACAAATGGCATTTGAAAATGGTTCTCTACGATCCTTAGCCATCAAAAATCAAAAGGATCTACTGTATAGTGCAGGGAACTATATTCAATATCTTGTAATAACTTATAATGGAAAAGTCTGAAAAAGAACACACACACACACACATATATATATATCTGAATCAATTTGTGGTACACTCAAAACATTGTAAGGCAACTATACTTCAGTAAAAAAATAAAAGTTTAAAAATGAAGAGGAAAGAATTAATTGTACTTTGAACCCTTCAGATTCGCACTGTTGAGTAAGAGGCAGTCTCTCCCAGGAAGTGTGCCTGGGTATTCATTTGCAAGGAGAATGAGAAGACTTGTTAAAGGTGACGGGGAACCTGGGCAATAAAAGAAACCAGGACTGCAGGAGGCAGGTTTGGAGACAACACAAGAGCTCTGGGAAGGATGTAAAAATGGCAAATAGGTTTGAGATGATGGTGCTTAGCGTATGGCAGAGTCCTCCTGGAGCACTGCTCAGATAGAGCTTCTGGGTTACATCCAGGAGGGCATGCCTGTTTTATCACTCAGTCTCTCTGGACCCCATGGACTGCAGCCCACCAGGCTCCTTTGTCAATGGGATTCTCCAGGCAAAAATGCTGGCTGCTGCTGCGCTAAGTCGCTTCAGTCATGTGAGATGTTATTTCCTCCTCCCGGGGATATTCTCAGCCCAGGGATCGAACCCCCATCTCCTGCAGTTCCTGCATTGGCAGGCTGATTCTTTACCACCGAGTGACCCGGGAAGGTACACTCAGGAAGACTGAGCAGCAGCAAAAGAATGGGATAAATCATGATGCCTCCAGGGGGCATGGGTGTGAGAAGTGGTGCCTACACAGCAGGTGTTCACATTCTATCCCTCAATAGCTGAGTGGCCTTGGGAGAGTGATTTAGTCTCTGTGTACCTTCGTTTTCTACTTCTGTGGTTCTGAAAGCAGTAATGCTTATAAAGCTGTTTGTACAACATAAGGTCTGAATACATGCTAGCTATCATCAGCATGATCCCTGGTATGATACAGGGCAAAAACACTGAGGAACAGTGTCTGGAACTTTTGATAAACCAAGAAAACACACAGAAAGGACAACTGTAAAGAAAGAAAGAAAGGGAAAAACAAGAAAGAGGAGAGGGAACAAATCTTTTAGTGAGAAGGAACTCAGGTGTCTCTATTTTGAAGAACTGTGAGGGTTTCAGGCTAACCAGAAGAAGAAATTATTTTCTTCTAGGGCTTCCCTTGTGGCTCAGCTGGTGAAGAATCCTCCTGCAATGCAGGAGATCTGGGTTCGATCTCTGGGTTGAGAAGATCCCCTGGGGAAGGGAAATGCTACCCACTCCAGTATTCTGGCCTGGAGAATATACAGCCCATGGGGTTGCAAAGAGTCAGACATGACTGAGCGACTTTCACTTGGCTTCTCCTGAAACTAGTATTAGTCTCTGGACAGACAGAGTGTCAAGTCACATATTGGAGACCTCAGAAAGTATCTACTTCCAGAGAAACTGTGAAACAATGCATGCCAGGGTAATTTGCTGGTGACCTCATGACTCCGTTTAGGAAAACTGTAGTCAGATCCACAAAGGATCCAAATCTTAATTCTAGAGAAAAGTGAATAAGGCAGTGATGCCAAATAATTTAAATATTTGCATTCACAGCAGTAAGGTGTTATAAATTTCATATGCTTTCACTATCACTAAGAAAACTGTATTTTTCCAGATTTAATCAATGCATGGAGAAGGCAATGGCACCCCACTCCAATACTCTTGCCTGGAAAATCCTGTGGACGGAGGAGCCTGGTAGGCTGCAGTCCATGGGGTCACTAAGAGTCAGACATGACTGAGTGACTTCACTTTCTCTTTTCACCTTCATGCATTGGAGAAGGAAATGGCAACCCACTCCAGTGTTCTTGCCTGGAGAATCCCAGGGACAGGGGAGCCTAGTGGGCTGCCGTCTATGGGTCGCACAGAGTCAGACACAACTGAAGCGACATAGCAGCAGCAGCAGCAATCAATGCATAATGCCTTATAATTAGTGAGAATGCTTTAAGGAATGTTAGCCTCTGATTATACTGCAATTATCATAGGTTTCTCAGAAGGGCCACCAGAGTGAAATCTGTGAAAACTCCCTGAAATGAGAATTCTCAGTTGAAGAACTGAAGAACTCATGAGTCAAAATTTAAGGGACCACAATCAACATGAACCTACGAAAGCTTTTCTCAAAATACCAACATCATCTTGTACATTTGAAATCGGTCATGGTGTATCCTGATTGTTACCATCTCCTGCTATCCAGAAACTTTTCAGGATCTGGCTACCTGGCAGTTTCAACAAGAGCTGCTTTGTTACGGATAACAGTCGTATTAAAATGCATGATATTTTCTTTAGTCTGGGTCTCCTTCCAAGTGCCCTTCATATTTTATAGCTCAGGACTTTTTAACTCCTTCCTGTCCTGTGGTCTCTCTCGCCAGGTCTCCTTCACTTCCATTTCCTGCCTCCTGAATCAATGTTTGTCATTTCAGTCAACTCCACATCCTTTCTCTTCACCAATTCTCTGATTCTTTTTCCCTTCATCTGTAATTTTCCCTACACTTCATTGCAAAAGCTGTCCTCCTTTGCCATCTTGTTTTCCAATCTCCAAAAGATAAAGGAAATAAATTTGAAAATATTAGAATTTTAAGTAAGGGGAGTTTATAGCTGGTAGTGGTGGGTGGAGACTACTGTACTTTATTTGTATACAAGAGATTCATAGGATTTTTAGGTCTAAAAAAGACCCAAGAGTGCATCTATTTAAAACCCCTCTGTTTACAATAAGGACACAGGTTTATAGTTCTAAATCTGCTCTGAGTTTTGTAATGAGACAAATACCCTAAAATCTTACCTATTCTATTGTTACAATAAGTTTCCCTTTTAGTAGTAGTGAAAAAAATGTTTCTCTCCCATCCAAATCATTACATGGTTTTACTTAGTGTAATCTAATAAATAAATTATTATACTTCAGTGACACTCTGACTATGCTGGAAAATGAGGTTTAATATTTGAGCAGAGAATACAGAAAATGGATGATTGAACCAGAGGGCACTGTAGCCTCCAGGCTATGTTTAGTCCACTCACATGTTTGGTCTGGAAAGAATTTTTTAAAAATTTGAACTTGTTCAGTTCAGTCGCTCAGTTGTGTCCAACTCTTTTCGAACTGCATGAACTACAGCACACCAGACCTCCCTGTCCATCACTAACTCCCAGAGTTCACCCAAACTCATGTGCATCAAGTCAGTGATGCCATCCAGCTATCTCATCCTCTGTCGTTCCCTTCTCCTCCTGCCTCCAATCCCTCCCAGCATCAGAGTCTTTTCCAATGAGTCAACGCTTTGCATGAGGTGGCCAAAGTACTGGAGATTCACCTTTAGCATCAGTCCCTCCAATGAACATCCAGGACTGGTCTCCTTTAGGATGGACTGGTTGGATCTCCTTGCAGTCCAAGGAACTCTCAAGACTCTTCTCCAACACCACAGTTTGAAAGCATCAATTCTTTGGTGCTCAGCTTTCTTCACAGTCCAACTCTCACATCCATACATGACCACAGGAAAAACCATAGCCTTGACTAGATGGAGCTTTATTGGTAAAGTAATGTCTCTGCTTTTGAATATGCTGTCTAGGTTGGTCATAACTTTCCTTCCAAGGAGTAAGCGTCTTTTAATTTCATGGCTGTAGTCACCATCTGCAGTGATTTTGGAGCCCCCCAAAATAAAGTCTGACACTATTTCCACTGTTTCCCCATCTATTTCCTATGAAGTGATGGGACCAGATGCCATGATCTTCGTTTTCTGAATGTGGAGCTTTAAGCCAACTTTTTCACTCTCCTCTTTCACTTTCATCAAGAGCCTTTTTAGTTCCTCTTCACTTTCTGCCATAAGGGTGGTGTCATCTGCATATTTGAGGTTATTGATATTTCTCCCGGCAATCTTGATTCCAGCTTGTGCTTCTTCCAGCCCAGCGTTTCTCATGATGTACTCTGCATATAAGTTAAATAAGCAGGGTGACAATATACAGCCTTGACGTACTCCTGTTCCTATTTGGAACCAGTCTGTTGTTCCATGTCCAGTTCTAACTGTTGCTTCCTGACCTGCAGATAGGTTTCTCAAGAGTCAGGACAGGTGGTCTGATATTCTCATCTCTTTCAGAATTTTCCAGTTTATTTTGGACTCAGTTAAAAAAAAAAAGGAGAAATTGAAAAAAAAAATTTGATTCCAGCTTGTGCTTCTTCCAGCCCAGCGTTTCTCATGATGTACTCTGCATAGAAGTTAAATAAGCATGGTGACAGTATACAGCCTTGATGTACTCCTTTTCCTATTTGGAACCAGTCTGCTGTTTCATGTCCAGTTCTGACTGTTGCTTCCTGACCTGCATACAGGTTTCTCAAAAGGCAGGTCAGGTGGTCTGATATTCCCATCTCTTTCAGAATTTTCCACAGTTTATTGTGATCCACACAGTCAAAGGATTTGGCATAGTCAATAAAGTAAAAATAGATGTTTTTCTGGAACTCTCTTGCTTTTTCCATGATCCAGCGGATGTTGGCAATTTGACCTCTGGTTCCTCTGCCTTTTCTAAAACCAGCTTGAACATCTGGAATTTCATGGTTCACATATTGCTGAAGCCTGACTTGGAGAATTTTGAGCATTACTTTGCTAGCATGTGAGATGAGTGCAATTGTGTGGTAGTTTGAGCATTCTTTGGCATTGTCTTTCTTTGGTTGCAATATGCATGACCATAACAAATTAAATTAAAAAGAAAATGATAAAAAATAAAACACACACACATACAAAGGTATTACAATACTCAGTGACAACCCACTCTCTTTCCCCCTCCCCCAGCGCCTGGCAACATAGTTTGCATTCTGTCTCTATAGACTTATCTATTCTGGATGTTTCATGTGTAAAGGGGATCTTTCTATATGTTGCCTTTTGTGTCTGACTCCTTTCATTTAACATAAAGTTTTCAAGGTTCTTCCATGTTGTAACATGGATCAGTACTTCATTCGTTTTGATGGCTGAGTAATATTCCACTATATGGCTGCATCTCATATTGTATATCCACTCATCACCCGATGGACACTTGGGTTGTTTCATAATCTGTGGGTATTAAGAATAGTGCTGCTATAAGCATTATACATGTACAAGTTTTTATGTAAAAATATGTTCAGAGATCAGGGTAATGCTGCCTTCATAGAATGAGTTAGGAAGTAGTTCTTTCTCTTGTCTTTTAGAAGAGTTTGGTGTGTTAATCCTTCTTTAAGTGTTTGGTAGACATCACCAGTGATGCTATTTGGACCAGAGATTTTCTTTGTTAGGAGATTTAGGCTTATTTCTTTTAATTAAACAAATCCTTGTTAAGAAGAATTACTGTAAGTATTAGTAAAGATGCTGTTATTCTAGTTGGGGTAGAGATGAAGAGAACTGAGAAAGTCCCTGCTGTCCAGAGCTGTGGGGCTTCCATGTTCAGTGAGGATTTCAGAGGAGAGCAAGAGAGAACTCCTTAGATTAGAATGTGGAGGAACATTCATGAAAGGGATGGCATTTGGCCTGGGTCTCAAAAATTAGACTGAGACTGTATTCAATTTTAAAATGCAGAGAAAGACAGAAGAACATTCTACTCAAAGGTAACTGCCAACAGGGGTAATAATTGTCGTAAGACAGGAAGCACTTACTATTTTGAAAGTATTTACAATTATTTCCTCACTACAGCCCTGTGACATTCGTAGAGTTGTCATCCCCTTTTACAGATGAGGATACAGAGGCACAGAGCTATGATGTAATTTGCTCACATGGCTAGAAAGGGGGCAAAGCTGGGACTCAAACAGAGGTCTTCTGATTCTAGGGCTCACCCTTTCAGACAAAGTTGTGGGAATACAAAACGTGAGGCATGTTCTGGGTATGTCCACATTGCGGATCACAACAAATGGAAAATTCTTAAGGAGATGGAAATACCAGACCACCTTACCTGCCTCCTGAGAAATCTGTATGTAGGTCAAGAAGCAACAGTTAGAACTGAACATGGAACAACAGACTGGTTCCAAATTGGGAAGCAACAGTTAGAATTGGACATGAAACAACAGACTGGTTCCAAATTGGGAAAGGAGTACATCAAGGCTGTGTATTGTCACCCTGCTTATTTAACTTATATGCAACATACATCATGTGAAATGCTGGGCTGTATGAAGCACAAGCTAGAATCATGATTGCTGGGAGAAATATCAATAACCTCAGATATGCAGATGACACCACCCTTATGGCAGAAAGTGAAGAAGAACTAAAGAGCCTCTTGATGAAAGTGAAAGAAGAGTGGGCCCCACAAAGTCTCTGTCACACCTGCCCAGCTCTTGTTTGTAGATCAAAAGCAGTCAAAGGCCACATGAAAACAAATGAGCATGACTGTGTTTCAATAAAACTTTATTTACAAATAGGTAGCAGCTTGATTTAACTCTAAGACTACAGGTTGGAGACCCTCTAACCTGAAAGTCTGATAGAAACCTACTGATCCAGCCCATTAAAAAATTGTACTTTATTTTTAATTTTTGGCTTCACCACATGGCTTGTGCAGTCTTAGTTCCCTAAATAGGGACTGAACCCCAAGCACTGAGCAGCGAGAGTGCAGAGTCCTTACTACTGAACCAGCAGGGAATTTCCAGTCCATGTTTACAGCAAAGCCAGGGCTGGGGAGATGCTGTCTGGGCCACTGGCAAACAGTTTGCCTCTCCTAATTCACCTACTCAATGCTACTTGGCCTCACAGAACTGACTTGTGAGGGAGAAAGCCATTAATGAAACAGTGTCATATAATAAAAACAGAGTTACAAGTTGTGATGAGATCTATAATGGGTTATTTCTAGGATTTTTATGAATCTGTGTCACTGGAGACCAAACTTATATTAAGGTTAACACAAGTCTGCCCTAAGAAGAGTCTTTAACTGAGACCTACAGGATGAATGAGAGTTCACTAGCTAAGAGTGGGTGGAATAGAAGCCCTAGGAGAGGGGGACTAGCATATGCAAAGGCCCTGAGACAAAAAAAAAAATGAGGTTTGTGTGCTTGACGTGACGAAAGAAGGTCTGTGTGGCTGGAACATCAAGATGAGGGAGCAGGCCGAGCCTCAGGAGACAGGCAGGGTCCCAGTTATGGGGCATTTGGCAGGACATGCTTATAAAGATTTTGAATTTGATTCTGTTTATAAAGGGAAGATATGGTGGCTTAATGGTATGACTTTCAGGCGGCTGTCGTGGAGCATGGAGGGCATGTAGGAAGAATGGAAGTGGAGAGACTGAGTAGAGCATATTTTGGTCATCAGGGCAAGAGATAAATATGACCTCGATCGGTGTGAGGTTTTTTTCATGTCTGCAGGTAAAGTTTTGTGTGTAGGAAGCTATTGCAGTTACTTTGATTTTTAAATGGATACTCAGTAGAGCAACAAATTAAAAATATAGCTTCCTGTGCCTCGCCCATCTTATCCTATTTATAAAACTAGCAAAATTTAAGTCCTTGATGAATGCTTAATTAAGTAGAATAGACAAGCCTTAAACAATCAGTCCTGTTTAAAACTTTGTGGGTTAAATTTTTGTAAATAATTTAAGCTGTTTTAATTAATTTAATATACTGGGTTTTAGGCTTCCCAGTTGGTGCTAGTGGTAAAGAACCTGCCTGCCAATGCAGGAGATGTAAGAGACTTGGGTTTGATTCCTGGGTTGGGAAGATCTCCTGGAGGAGGGAATGGCAATCCACTCCAGTATTCTTGCCTGGGAAATCCCATGGACAGAGGAGCCTGGCGGGCTACATGGGGTCACAGAGTTGGACACAACAGAAGCGACTTTGCACATTAAATTTTTAAGAGTATTCTCCATGCCCAATCTACCACTCATAATCTTCTAAAGCACTTCACTCCTATAAAAACAGCAAATTAACTTAAGACTATAGGAAAATCAAGTTGTGTTAAATACTCCAATGTTCTTTGTTAACTTAGCCAAATTCTCTTATATTTATCTCTCAGCTCAAAATCACAAGCACAAATAAATTATTTAATTACACATTTAATACTGGAATCACATGAATAATCTGTTATGTACTTTAAGAAATCATTTAAAAATGTATTATAAGTGCTCTAAGTTCCAAATTATATAGATGATTCCAATGATTACAAACCTGTAACTCATCTTTGCATATGAGTATTAATATTCCTGGCCTGATTTACACTATACTATCTATGTTTAATTGTAAGCTTCTGGAGGCTTACTGGTTAACTCTGTAACTCTTAACTTATAGAGTTATTATCTTATGAAATTAAGATTACTGGGCTAATTATATGTAATTGCCACCAGATCACTATCCTAGCATTGGTGAAGGTTTAGTCACTAAGTCATGTCCAACTCTTGCGACCCCATGGACTGTAGCTTGCCAGGCTCCTCTGTCCATGGGGATTCTCCAGGCAAGAATACTGAAGTGGGCTGCCATTTCCTTCTCCAGGGGAACTTCTCGACCCAGTAATCAAACCCGGGTCTCCTACATTGCAGGCAGATTCTTTACCAACTGAGCTACAAGGGCAGCTACAACGTGGCTTCAGGTTTCTTAAAAGGAATGAATCCGATTTCCATGGGCTGGACTGTAGGCCCTTAATTCTGCACACTTTCTTCCCACTAAGCCAGTTACTGGGACACATGCCCATTTTACACTGCTGCAGTCTCCCCCAGTCCCTATTAACCTAGCACTGGGGAAAGCTTATTGGCCAATAGGGACTTGAGAGTCAGGCCTGTGCATTTCAAGTGTGATTATCTCTACACTATGACTGCGTACACGCAACTCTACCTTCATAGTCAAAATGACAACAGGAGGCTTGGCATTCACGTCTTTTAAAAAGGATTAGTTTTGGGGACTTCCCTGGCAGTCCAGTAGTTGACTCTGTGCTCCCACTGCAGGCGGCCATATGCTTGCAGCACTGTTGAAAAAAAAAGAAAGAAAATCACAACACAACAAAAAAATGAAAAATGGTTGGTGTCATCTAGGTTCTAACTAGACACTCCAGCGATCCTTCTGTGTGACCTGAGTAGACAGAAGTCAGCACCTTCACTGAGGATGTAGCGAACATTCCTAAAGCTCTTTCAGGACGTTCATTATCCTTGCCTCTGGCACTAAGGACACTTTAAGCCAATCCACCAGCCCTATAGATCCTTCTGAAATTCTCTATGATCTGTGTGGAAGGAATCTTGCATCTCCTTCTAAGCTTAGAGCTGACACTCTGCAGCAATTTCTTCCCACATAATTCAGTTCTGAAGGCCTGTGGTCTTCCTGGTGCTCTGCCTTGACTCCAGGTGCCTGGTTGGATTCTGCGCCAAGCTCTCATCCATTTCTGAGGCACATCCTGAGGTCATGCGGATAAGAGCTTCGATGAGGGTGGTGGTGGAGAAGCCACAGTGGCTGGAATTGAGAGAGGTTTTGAGAGAGTTGCTAGTAAAGTAATGCTCAAAATTCTCCAAGCCAGGCTTCAGCAATACGTGAACCGTGAATTCCCTGATGTTCAAGCTGGTTTTAGAAAAGGCAGAGGAACCAGAGGTCAAATTGCCAACATCTGCTGGATCATGGAAAAAGCAAGAGAGTTCCAGAAAAACATCTATTTCTGCTTTATTGACTATGCCAAAGCCTTTGCCTGTGTGGATCACAATAAACTGTGGGAAATTCTGAAAGAGATGGGAATACCAGATCACCTGACCTGCCTCTTGAGAAATCTGTATGCAGGTCAGGAAGCCACAGTTAGAACTGGACATGGAACAGCAGACTGGTTCCAACTAGGAAAAGGAGTAGGTAAAGGCTGTATATTGTCACCCAGTTTATTTAACTTCTATGCAGAGTACATCATGAGAAATGCTGGACTGGAAGAAACACAACCTAGAATCAAGATTGCTGGGAGAATATCAATAAGCTCAGATATGCAGATGACACCACCCTTATGGCAGAAGTGAAGAGGAGCTAAAAAGCCTCTTGAAGAAAGTGAAAGAGGAGAGTGAAAAAGTTGGCTTAAATCTCAACATTTAGAGAATGAAGATCATGGCATCTGGTCCCATCACTTCATGGGAAATAGATGGGGAAACAGTGGAAACAGTGTCAGACTTTTTTGGGGGGGGCTCCAAAATCACTGCAGATGATGACTGCAGCCATGAAATTAAAAGACGCTTACTTCTTGGAAGAAAAGTTATGATAGTATGTTCAAAAGCAGAGACATCACGTTGCCAACTAAGGTCCGTCTAGTCAAGGCTATGGTTTTTCCAGTAGTCATGTATGGATGTGAGAGTTGGACTGTGGAGAAGGCTGAGCACTGAAGAATTGATGCATTTGAACTGTGGTGTTGGAGAAGACTCTTGAGAATCCCTTGGACTGCAAGGAGATCCAACCAGTCCATTCTGAGGGAGATCAACCCTGGGATCTCTTTGGAAGGAATGATGCTGAAACTGAAGCTCCAGTACTTTGGCCACCTTATATGTAGAGCTGACTCACTGGAAAAGACCCTGATGCTGGGAGGGATTGGGGGCAGGAGGAGAAGAGGATGACAGAGGATGAGATGGCTGGATGGCATCACGGACTCGATGGATGTGAGTCTGAGTGAACTCTCGGAGTTGGTGATGGACAGGGAGGCCTGGCGTGCTGTGATTCATGGAGTCGCAAAGAGTCGGACACGAGTGAGCGACTGAACTGAACTGAACTGAACTGAACTTGAGAGAGTTGACAGGATTTATTGATGGACAGGATTTGTTGATAGATTGGATGGATGGATCTGGGAGAGGAGTTTCAAGGGTGACTTCCTGTTTTCATCTTGAGCAGCTTGGAGGATGGAGGTTCCATTCTTGAGGAGGGGGGCTCTGAGAAGGAGTGCAGCTGCGGTAGTTATAGCTACACGTTCAGGGGACGCTCAGTATCCACCCACCTCCCCGCAGGCCCGAGCACCTCAGTGACTCAGGAGGAGAGCGGACCTGCCTGGCAGATTTCATCTTGAGCAGCTTGGAGGATGGAGGTTCCATTCCTGAGGAGGGGGACTTGGAGAAGGAGCGTAGCTGCGTAGTTATATCTCCACACTCAGGGGACGCTCGGTATTCACCCAGCTCCCCGCAGGCCCGAGCACCCCAGTGACTCAGGAGGAGAGCCGACCTGCCTGGCAGCGGGGGTGAACAGCCACGGCATGCTACTTGTGGAGCCTGTTCTGCAGAGGTCGTCAGTGGCCCCTGCTGTGCCCACGTCCTTCCTGCCCTTCACCCCTGCACTCTTCCCTCTCCTTCCTGGAGACCCCAGGTCTCCTCACCTCCTCACTTACTCTAGTTCCTTTGGCTTTGAGATTTGAGCTTCCATCCCATTTTAGTGTGCATGGAGGTGCAGAGACTGGTTTCCGATGGGATCTGTGTGCGCTCAGGAGCACAGGGGTGCTAAGGACTGGAGTTTGGAAGAGGAGGGGGCCGTCCAGTGAGGAAAGGCCTTGGCCAGGGCAGCCGTGGGCTCCAAGGACAGACTGTGCTCATTTCCTGACTTTGCCCCTGACAGTAGGTGGTCGTCTGCTCCCCACCACTAAACTCATGGATGGACAGAGACCTCTGACCTCTGGGGTCAAAGAGCATCCTTCCTCCATGGGAGTTTAGGGTCGAGGCCGACAGCCATGGCATGACTTCCCCAGGGACTGAGTTGGTGGGCGTGCGCTGGGCCACACTGGTGTCCCTGAGGCCCTTCTGCCGTCTGTGTCCGGTGACGCACGGCCAGACTGGCATCAGCCTCCATCTCCTGCCTGCCTCCCTTTCCTCCTCACGCCCACGGGGCACTGCCCTGTATCTCCCTCTGTCTTTAGCTGAGGAGGTGGTGGGGAGGATGGCCACATTTCCAAGTCACTTTTACCCCAGGTGTCAAGGATAAGGGTCAGGCAGCGTCTAAAGAGACTGTAGGACTTCAGTGTTGGGGCGCATGGATTGGGGTCGGAGCACGGATTTTGGGGGAGAGCGCAGATTTAATGGGTGAGCACAAGGGGATGCTATTTACAGGCGGTCGAGGCGGGCACAGAGAAGTAAATGTTTGGAGTGGCAGAGACCTGGAGAAGAGCTTTCTAGGAAGGGTGAGCCGCTCTGCCCACTTGGACGAGGGAGTGACGAGGTGTGTTTGCTGTGCACCTCAGCTCTGCACATGCACACAGAGGGTCTCCCCACGGTTGTCTGCATTCACACTGTTCGCCTTGTCTAAGGACCATGAACTGGGGTCCCTGTTCGTCCTCCTCCTAATCCTAACTACACCTACATTGTTTCACTATTTACATCTACTCCTATTGAAATGTTTACAAGGCCCCAGATACACAGTAAATACCATAGAAGTGTCTGTAAAATCAAAGAAATGACCAGGCTGTCGTGAGAGAACCAATTCAAGCCACCAGTCCCTTTCTGCAGCACGGATTTATTCAAGACCTGGGCACCTGCAAGGGGACGACAGATGCTGTCTGGGGGCCACAGTCTCCTTTGGCCCCAGAAGGTCACAGCAAAGCTTCAGGAGAGCACAGACCATCAGAGAAGGAGCACAGACACACAAGTGCGGGCTTTCATTCAGCCAGGACTCGCCCAGGGTGCATCTGGGGTGAGGGAGCTGGTTGGGGAGGGGAGCTGGCTCTGTGGCCTCTTCTCATTTTCCCTCGACTGTGAAGGTCCCGCTGTTCCCAGCTCCCTTGGACTTTTGGTCCAGGTATTTGATGTACCTCTGTACCCAGGCCTGGCCTGGGTCGGCACAGATTGATCGCCCACTTCTGGTCTGGAAGCTGACGAGCAAGAAGCAGAAGATGAGAAATGGAGAGTCAGCAGGCAAAGAAGAGTCCGTCCCACCACCCCAGCCTCTCCCCCGACCCCCACCAGCAGCTGCCTCCTGTGTCAC
>SJXQ01007415.1:772449-807708 GCA_006408695.1 Aepyceros melampus | reverse complement strand
CAGCCACTCCCTATCCCTGCTTAAACTGTCCTCCTCTAAGTCCTTTCCTCCCTCCGACTGCCTCTCCAGCCCCTTCCAACCTCTTTTCCCAGACTCTTCCCCAGGGCTGGGATGGGACTCTGTGGTCCTAGTGTTTCAAATTTCTGGTTGTCCTCAGGATTCGGGAATAAAAAATCAGAATTCCTGGAAATTCTCAGATCATGAATTATTCTATATTCATCTTTTAAAAAAATGAGATATAAATCATTTTAGGTTGTACTACATATTAATTTTTTTCATTTTTAAGGTTTTATTTTATTTTGAAGTATAGTTGATTTACAGTGTTGTGTTAGGTGATTTTTTTAATATATAACACTTTATTTTCATGTTTTAAAAATAATGTGACTACACAGTAAACAGTAAATCATTTTTCTATGAAGGGTTTTTTTTTTTTCCAAAAAAAGATTTTCCATAAAAATAAATTCAAAGTAACAATAATGGATGTTTCTATGTATGGTGACAAGATTATAAACTCAGTAACACATTTAATGTTCTCTAGCAGCTAAAGACAGTTGATACAGTTGATAATAAAAAACATGAAAAGATGGGAACATTAACACAAAATAAAGGGCCAATGAAAATAATTTAAAAACCAAAAAAAGTGCAACAACTATTTAAAATATTTAAATTTCTCATTAAAAATAAAAATTTAAAACACAGGCAGCATCAATTGCAAATTGCTTGTAGTCTTTACCTTTGTTTTGTAGCAAGTAATTCCATAGAACATTTTTTCCATACTGGATTGGCCCAACTGTTGAAAGTATGTCTAAATGCATTTTCATTTGGAGTTTGAGTACTAAATGCTTCCTTCATGTGGGCTAATTTCCTGTTTTAATGATGGACATCTCTGATCTGCTTCTCCTGAATTTGTTTTTCTCATTCAAATTGATATTGCGTTCTGGCCACACAACAGGAATCTTAATTCCTGGACCAGGGATCAAACCTGTGTCCCTTTCATTGAAAGTGTGCAGTCTTAACCACTGGACCACCGGGAAGTCCCCTGCTTTAGCTAATTCAGATTTTATATAAATGTTGCAAATGTTTTTGGTTTCATGTCTTAGTACTCTGTGACATTTATGCATTTTTCTCTTTGTAGTTCCTCTTATGTGATTGGGCTTCCCTGGTGGCTCAGATGGTAAAGAATCTGCCTGCAATGCAGGAGACCTGGGTTCAATCCCTGAGTTGGGACTATCCTGTGAAGAAGGGCATGGTAACCCACCCCACTATTCTTGCCTGGAGAATCCCCATGGACAGAGGAGCCTGTGGGCTACAGTCCATGGAGTCGCAAAGAGTCAGACACAGCTGAGCAATTGTGAAGGTGTATGAATTTTGCAAACTTATTAGCATTTTTTAGCACCAGACAGAGCTGTGAACTCCCAGGTGTAACAGGGCAATGGTCTCAAGAAGCTGGATGAAAACCACTTCTCCCGTTTGTGCTCCAGTCCGCATCCCCCACATGCTGATCTTAACCTTAACTCCACATGCCAGTGTTTTCTGCTTTCATGCCTGACGTCAGCAAATTCCTTTAAGTCAGTGACATCTCTCTGTCGAATGTTAAGCTTTATTCCATCAAGAGAATTAGAATACTTTTGCCCATTTTCCCCAGTTGCTCAACTGAGTTTTCTTGGGACTTGGAATTTAGAAAAAACATATAATTTCTGAGAAATGCTGAGAAGAATTCCCACATGAAAATGCTAGTGGATGTCCAGGGTGGGCCACAGCAGGGCGGGCCTGTTCCCTGCATCTGAGGGGACCCTCCCTCACAGGTCTGGGTAGGGGTAGGGGTGCTGCTAGAAGCGGGATGTTTGCTCAGCTCAGAGGACCAGGGCCTTGGCTAGGAGGCAGGAAAGTTCAATTTGTCCTTGTTTTTTTATTTTCCTGAAAGCTGTGTGACTCCAGGCAGGACAGCCACCCTTTCAAACCTTTGTCCTTGAAATGGCAAATAATAGCCTTGCAGCAATTACTGTGCAAATTGATCTTTATACAGATGATTGTTTTGTGCAATAAAGGCCTTATTACCCCCACGGAACAGACGAGGAAGCTGTGGGTCAGGAAAACTAGACAAGACACAGAAGGTCACAGGCTGGCCAGAGCAGAGCTTCCAGACCCAGGCTCCCGGGGAGAGATGATCTGCTTCTGCCCCCAGTGCATTCCAGCCTGTTGCCCGAGCGAGTGGCACAGAGTCGGCTTTTTATGTACATGTGGCATAGACCCTCTCTTGAGATGCTGTGCAGAGCAGCTGCAGCTCCAGGTCAGGCATGGGATCATTGGGGTCAACACTGATGCACTCACCACCAGTCTGGACCCAGACAACCATGCTGTGGGTCATTTTCAGCACAGTGTTCAAAAGCATTACCTGTGCTAGACAGCATTCCATCATAAAATAGGCCTGTGTTGGATGATGTTCCCCGACTGTCGGCTAAGGTGAGTTCTGGTGGGCGAGGCTAAGGTGTGGGGTCTGGGAGGTTAGGTGCATTATATGCATTTTCAGCTTCCTGTATTTTCCATTTTTGGTGCATTTATCGGGAGGTAATCCCCTCGTGAGCTGAGGAAGATATGCCCTGAGACTCTTCTACAGGCCTGGTGCCAGGCTTAGTTCCTGATGTGGCTCATCTCCCTTCCTCACAACCACCCTTTGAGAAGTTATCACTGATCTCGTTTGCAGATGAGAAGTCATATGAAATAACTGAAATTATTGGAAAGCAGTGAAAAGCTCTTTCACAGTCACAATTTCACAGTGAAAATTGGAAAACAGCCATCATCCATTGAACTAGCAGGATGTCAGATGACAGTCCTAGTATGGAGTATTGTTTGGTCTCTGGTTCAGTTGAAATCAGCTCAGGAGAGGGACTGATGCTAAAGCTGAAACTCCAGTACTTTGGCCACCTCATGTGAAGAGTTGACTCATTGGAAAAGACTCTGATGCTGGGAGGGATTGGGGGCAGGAGAAGAAGAGGACGACCGAGGATGAGATGGCTGGACGGCATCACTGACTCGATGGACGTGAGTCTGAGTGAACTCCGGGAGTTGGTGATGGACAGGGAGGCCTGGCGTGCTGTGATTCATGGGGTCGCAAAGAGTTGGTCACGACAGAGCAACTGAACTGGACTGAAAGCTGTTTACAATAGCCAAAACTTGGAAGCAATCTGAATGTCTATTGATAGAGGAATAGGTAAAGAAGATGTGCTACATATACACAGTGGAATATGACAAAGCCTTTAAAAATAATGAAATGATACCATTTGCAGCAACGTGTATGGATTTAGAGATTGCAATACTGAGTGAACTTGGGAAAACTCTGGGAGATAGTGAGGGACAGGGAGGCCTGGCGTGCTGCAGTCTATGGGGTCGAGAGTTGGACATGACTGGGCGACTAAACAGTAACAACAGCAACATACTACGTGAAGTAAGTCACACCGAGGAGAAATATCCTATGACATCCCTTATACTCGGAGTCTAAAAATAAACGATACAAATGAACTTGTAAAACAGAGACTCACAGACTTAGAGAATGAACTTACGGTTGCCAGGAGGGAAGGATAGGAGAAGGGATAGTTAGAGAGTTTGAGATGGACATGTACACCCTGCTATATTTAAAATGCATAACCAATAATGACCTCCTGTAGAGCACAGGGAACTCTGCTCAGTGTTACATGGATGGGAGAAGAGTCTGGGGGAGAATGGGTGCGTGTATATATATGCTGAGTCCCTACCCTGTTCACCTGAAACTGACAATATTATTTGTTAATCATCTATACCCCAATACAAAAATAAAAGTTAAAGAAAAAAAAGGCATTCAGCTCAGGAGAGTTGCTTCTTAGGAAGCCTCCTCCCAGGTCCCTCTGTGCCACCGTCGCCCCTGGCTCCAGCCCCCTGCAGAGAGGCAAGCAGGCCTGTTGAGGGCAGTGAGCTGGGGGTCAGGACACTGGGGTTTAGCCCTGCCTCTTTCACAGTCACCTGCTGCCTCCTCTTCCTGTAGCACAGGTATTTACTGAGAGCTCTGTGCCATGTACACACTGGACAGGTCTTGCAGGGAGAGGAGGGAAGCTGACCCGGGTGTCTCAGGCTCAATTTCCCCTGAGACCACGCGGACCACAGCTGGCTGCGGTGGGCAGTGGGGACCCTGAGGCCTGAGCAGCGGCCCCTGTCTAAGGGGACAGCACCTCCACCTCAGCTGGAGGTGATCTTGTGGAAACTCGGGCTCATGTCTGCTTGGACTTCCATATTTGTGAAAGAAATGGGTGATAGGGATTTTTTACGTTTCCAGTTTTTCAATGCTGGCAACCATCCAAAGATGTTCAAACCCCATCTAAGCTGTGAAGAGAGTGTGATCCTTTGTGGATTCCTGTCGCCCAGATTCTGCTCCTGCCTGGAGGCAGCTGAGCAGACACCTGGAGGGCTCTGGGTCAGCTTCTCAAGGCTGGGGACCAAAGGCCAGGAAGGCTGTTTTCAGAGGCAGGTTTTCCCCACCCCAGGGGAGGCAGAAGTGAGCCTCAACCAGAAATAGGGAGACACCTTCAGGAAAGACACTGTTTGCAGGAACCCCAGATCACGTTTTCCAGACCACCCACAGCTCCTCACTGCAGCTCCACCCCCTGCCCGCCCTCACCTTCAGTCTCCAGCCCCTGTGTTCTCTTTGTTCAGAGCAGTGAGAATAGCAGGCTCACCTTCATTGGCCTCCGAGCGCAGGACGGCAAGAGTGAGGAGGAAGGCCAGGGCGGCCAGCTGACCCTCATCATTCTGGGTGCCGACCAGCAACAGGAACAGGGCTGGGCTGAGGACTCCTGGGTTCTCTGGCTCCTTGAAATCTGGGCTCTGAGCCTCCTTTATAAAAAGTTGCTGCTCGGAAGTCACAAGATCCAAAAATTTAAGCTTGTGTGGCAGTTTTGATTCTTTGGAATTGTAACTAATGACATACGTAAATTATGAGAACTCAGTCAATTTAGACAAAGAAAAGAGGAAGGCAGAGAGTGACCCTGGCTTTCACATTTGGCTGATGTCTTGAGGGTGGTGGTGGGGGAGGCCTGAAGACCAGGAGCTGTGTCAGAAACGGCCCCCCTCTCCTGGTCTCCCCTGGGAGCCTGGTTAAGCTTCCTCGGTGAGTCTGACCTCAGGGGTGGACCGTGAGCTCAGAGGCCGGGTGACTGTCTCAGGATCAGCAGCTCTGGCTGGATGCCAGAGAGGGATGTGGGGGTGAGTGCAAGTTCACCCCGAGCACAAGGCCCATGACTGATGGGGGCTGGGTGGGGAGGCTGGGGAGAGCAGGGTCCAGGGGGGTCCTGGGACAGCTGGGCCTCACCAGCCAGGGTGGACTGGAAACCTTCGCCTATGTGGAACAGAAGGGCCCTGCCCCCTGCCCAGCCCAGGGAGCTTCATCAGACCTTTAGCTACCCAGGCAGGGGTCTGGACTCTCTGCTCAGGCAGGCCAGCCTCCAGGACAAGACTGAGGGACAGTTTCTTCTGGACTGAGCTGGGGGAGCCAGAGGCAGGGCAGTGCTGTCCACAGAATACAGTTGTGTCTTGTCACCCTAAGTGTGTGCTGCAGGGGCCATCCTCAGGATGCCAGGATGGTTTAGTGACTGAGATGGAAGGTGCCAACCACCCTGGTTTGCCTGGGTAAGAGGGTTCCAGCAAATTTGGAAAACTCCACAGTGGCCACAGGATGGAAAAGTTCTGTTTTCATTCCAGTCCCTAAGAAAGGCAATGCCAAAGAGTGCTCAGACTACTGTACATTGCTCTCATCTCACCGCTAGCAAAGTAACGCTCAAAATTCTCCAAGCCAGGCTTCAACAATATGTGAACTGTGAATTTTCAGATGTTCAAGCTGGTTTTAGAAAAGGCAGAGGAATCAGAGATCAAATTGCCAACATCCGCTGGATCATGGAAAAAGCAAGAGAGTTCCAGAAAAACATCTATTTCTGCTTTATTGACTATGCCAAAGCCTTTGACTGTGTGGATCACAATAAACTGTGGGAAATTCTGAAAGAGATGGGAATACCAGACCACCTGATCTGCCTCTTGAGAAACCCGTATGCAGGTCAGGAAGCAACAGTTAGAACTGGACATGGAACAACAGACTGGTTCCAAACCAGGAAAGGAGTATGTCAAGGCTGTATATTGTCTCCCTGTTTATTTAACTTATATGCAGAGTACATCATGTGAAGAGCCAGGCCGGATGAAACACAAGCTAGAATCAAGATTGCCGGGAGAAATATCAATAACTTCAGATATGCAGATGACACCACCCTTATGGCAGAAAGTGAAGAGGAACTAAAGAGCTTCTTGATGAAAGTGAAAGAGGAGAGTGAAAAAAAATTGGCTTAAAGCTCAACATTCAGAAAACTAAGATCATGGCATCCAGTCCCATCACTTCATGGGAAATAGATGGAGAAACAGTGGAAACAGTGGGAGACTTTATATTTTGGGGCTCCAAAATCACTGCAGATGGTGACTGCAGCCATGAAATTAAAAGATGCTTACTCTTTGGAAGAAAAGTTATGACCAACCTAGACAGCAGATTCAAAAGCAGAGACATTACTTTGCCAACAAAGGTTCATCTAGTCAAGGTTATGGTTGGTTGGATGTGAGAGTTGGACTATAAAGAAAGCTGAGTGCCTAAAAATTGATGCCTTTGAACCATGGCATTGGAGAAGACTCTTGAGAGTCCCTTGGACTGCAAGGAGATCCAACCAGTCCATCCTAAAGGAAATCAGTCCTGAATGTTCATTGGAAGGACTGATGTTGAAGCTGAAACTCCAACCCTTGGCCACTTATGCAAAGAGCTGACTCATTGGAAGAGACCCTGATGTTGGGAAAGATTGAAGGCGAGAGGAGAAGGGACGACAGAGGATGAGATGGGTATGGCATTACCGACTCAATGGATATGAGTTGGAGTGAACTCCAGGAGCTGGTGATGGACAGGGAGGCCTGGCATGCTGCAGTCTATGGGGTCGCAAAGAGTTGGACACAACTGAGTGACTGAACTGAACTGAATTGAATAGGGTTCCTGGGGTATGGGACTGTTATTTCCTGTATCTTTGAGAGTAGCCAACTAATGATGTGGGGTGATAGTTCGTGATGTTAAGTACCTGTGTTTTATCGGTTGTACATAGTAGGATTCCAGTTTGTTGTCAAAAAAAAAAAAAAAAGTTTCCCACTAAAAGGCAAAAACATTAACCCCCTGTTCTAATGGAAAGAGCAGAAACTTTGGATCTAGTCTGAGGCATTGTTTTAGGTCCCAGAGTCCACCACTTACAAGCTATGGGAACTTTTGAGTAATTTCATTAAGCCTGTAAAGCTTTGCATGCTTTCTGAAAGGCGTGTGTAACCTAACAATGTAAGTGAGTGAAATCTCCCTTAGGTGTCCTCATTGAGACCCCTCTGAGCACTGAGGTTCACTCATTCAGTAGGTTTTAAAAATTTAACCTTATTTTTAATTTTAATTTTTAAAATTATTTTTAATTTAATTTTTAATCTGTGTTTACTGATTAAAGATAAACAGATAAATGGTTAACATTGATTGACCACTCACCAGATAGTCAACACCAAAAATCATATTGATTATATTCTTTGCAGCCATAGATGGAGAAGCTCTATACAGTCAGCAAAAACAAGGCTGGGAGCTGACTGTGGCTCAGATCATGAACTCCTTATTGCCAAATTCAGACTTAAATTGAAGAAAGTAGGGAAAACCACTAGACTATTCAGGTATGACCTAAATCATGTCCCTCGTGATTATACAGTGGAAGTGACAAACAGATTCAAGAGATTAGATCTGATAGATAGAGTGCCGAAGAACTATGGATGGAGGTTCATGACACTGTACAGAAGGCAGTGATCAAGACCATCCTCAAGAAAAAGAAACGCAAAAAGCCAAAATGATTGTCCGAGTGGGCCTTACAAATAGCTGAGAAAAGAAAACATGTGAAAGGCAAAGGAGAAAAGGAAAGATATACCTATCTGAATGCAGAGTTTCAAAGAATACAAGTAGAGATAAGAAAGCCTTCCTCAGTGATCAGTGCAAAGAAATAGAGGAAAACAACAGAATGGGAAAGACTAGAGATCTCTTCAAGAAAATTATAGATACCAAGGGCACATCTCATGCAAAAATGAGCACAATAAAGGACAGAATTGGTATGGACATAACAGAATCAGAAGTTATTAAGAAGAGGTGGCAAGAATATTCAGAACAGTACAAAAAAGATTTTCATGACCCAGATAACCACGATGGTATGATCACTTATCTAGAGCCAGACATCCTGGAATGTGAAGACAAGTGGGCCTTAGAAAGCATCACTATGAACAAAACAAGCATAGGGGATGGAATTCCAGTTGAGCTGTTTCAAATCCTGAAAGATGATGCTGTGAAAGTCCTGCACTCAGTGTGCCAGCAAATTTGGAAAACTCAGCAATGGCCACAGGACTGAAAAGCTTAGTTTTCATTCCAATCCCAAAGAAGGGCAATACCAAAGAATGCTCAAACTACCACACAATTACACTCATCTCACACACTAGCAAAGTGATGTTTAAAGTTCTCCAAGCCAGGTTTCAACAGTATGTGAACCGTGAACTTCCAGGTGTTCAAGCTGGTTTTAGAAAAGGCAGAGGTACCAGAGATCAAATTGGCAACATCTGCTGGATCATCAAAAAAGCAAGAGAGTTCCGGAAAAACATCTGTTTCTGCTTTATTGACTATGCCAAAGCCTTTGACTGTGTGGATCACAACAAACTGGAAAATTCTGAAAGAGATGGGAATACCAGACCATCCGATCTGCCTCTTGAGAAATCTGTACACAGGTCAGGAAGCAACAGTTGAATTGGACACGGAACAACAGACTGGTTCCAAATCGGGAAAGGAATACATCAAGGCTGTATATTGTCTCCCTGTTTATTTAACTTATATGCAGAGTACATCATGAGAAATGCTGGACTGGATGAAGTACAAGGTGGAATCAAGATTGCTGGGAGAAATATCAATAACTTCAGATATGCAGATGACACCACCCTTATGGCAGAAAGTGAAGAGGAACTCAAAAGCCTCTTGATGAAAGTGAAAGAGGAGAGTGAAAAAGTTGGCTTAAAGCTCAACATTCAGAAAACTAAGATCATGGCATCTGGTCCCATCACTTCATGGGAAATAGATGGTAAAACAGTGGAAACAGTGGGAGACTTTATATTTTGGGGCTCCAAAATCACTGCAGATGGTGACTGCGGCCATGAAATTAAAAGATGCTTACTCTTTGGAAGAAAAGTTATGACCAACCTAGACAGCAGATTCAAAAGCAGAGACATTACTTTGCCAACAAATATCCATCTAGTCAAAGCTATGGTTTTTCCACTTGTTATGTATGGATGTGAGAGTTGGACTGTGAAGAAGGCTGAGTGCCGAAGAATTGATGCTTTTGAACTGTGGTGTTGGAGAAGACTCTTGAGAGTCCCTTGGACTGCAAGGAGATCCAACCAGTCCATTCTAAATAAAATCAGTCCTGAATATTGATTGGAAGAACTGAGGCTGAAGCTGAAACTGCAATACTTTGGCCACCTGATGTGAAGAGCTGACTCATTGGAAAGGACCCTGATGCTGGGAAAAATTGAAGACAGGAGGAAGGGGATGACAGAGGATGAGACAGTTGGATAGCATCACCGATTCAATGGACTTGAGTCTGAGCAAGCTCTGGGAGTTGGTGATGGACAGGGAAGACTGGTTGTGCTGCAGTCCATGGAATCACAGAGTTAAGGGCCTAGATCTGATAGACAGAGTGCCTGATGAACTATGGACTGAGGTGTGTGACATTGTACAGGAGACAAGAGAACAAGACCATCTCCATGGCAAAGGAATGCAAAAAGCAAAATGGCTGTCTGGGGAGGCCTTACAAATAGCTGTGAAAAGAAGAGAAGCGAAAAGCAAAGGAGAAAAGGAAAGACATAAGCATCTGAATGCAGAGTTCCAAAGAATAGCAAAGAAGAGATAAGAAAGCCTTCTTCAGGGATCTATGCAAAGAAATAGAGGAAAAGAACAGAATGGGAAAGACTAGAGATCTCTTCAAGAAAATTAGAGATACCAAGGGAACATCTCATACAAAGATGGGCTCGATAAAGGACAGAAATGGTCTGGACCTAACAGAAGCAGAAGATATTAAGAAGAGGTGGCAAGAATACACGGAAGAACTGTACAAAAAAGATCTTCATGATCCAGATAATCATGATGATGTGATCACTAATCTAGAGCCAGACATCCTGGAATGTGAAGTCAAGTGGGCCTTAGAAAGCATTACTATGAACAAAGCTAGTGGAGGTGATGGAATTCCAGTTGAGCTGTTTCAAATCCTGAAAGATGATGCTGTGAAAGTGCTGCACTCAATATGCCAGCAAATTTGGAAAACTCAGCAGTGGCCACAGGACTGGAAAAGGTCAGTTTTCATTCCAATCCCAAGGAAAGGCAATGCTAAAGAATGCTCAAACTACCATACAGTTGCACTCGTCTCACATGCTAGTAAAGTAATGCTCAAAATTCTCCAAGCCAGATTTCAGCAATATGTGAACCGTGAACTCCCTGATGTTCAAGCTGGTTTTAAAAAAGGCAGAGGAACCAGAGATCAAATTGCCAACATCCACTGGATCATTGAAAAAGCAAGAGAGTTCCAGAAAAACATCTATTTCTGCTTTATGGACTATGCCAAAGCCTTTGACTGTGTGGATCACAATAAACTGTGGAAAATTCTGAAAGAGACCACCTGATCTGCTTCCTGAAAAATCTGTACATAGGTCAGGAAGCCACAGTTAGAACTGGACATGGAAGAACACATTGGTTCCAAATAGGAAAAGGAGTACGTCAAGGCTGTATATTGTCACCCTGCTTATTTAACTTCTATGCAGAGTACATCAAGAGAAATGCTAGACTGGAAGAAACACAAGCTGGAATCAAGATTGCTGGGAGAGATATCAATAACCTCAGATATGCAGATGACACCACCCTTATGGCAGAAAGGGAAGAGGAACTAAAAAGCCTCTTGAAGAAAGTGAAAGAGGAGAGTGAAAAAGTTGGCTTAAAGCTCAACATTCAGAAAACGAAGATCATGGTATCTGGTCCCATCACTTCATGGGAAATAGATGGGGAAACAGTGTCAGAGTTTATTTTTTTGGGCTCCAAAATCACTTCAGATGGTGGCTGCAGCCATGAAATTAAAAGACGCTTACTCCTTGGAAGAAACGTTATGACCAACCTAGATAGCATATTCAAAAGCAGAGACATTACTTTGCCGATTAAGGTCCGTCTAGTCAAGGCTATGGTTTTTCCAGTAGTCATGTATGGATGTGAGAGTTGGACTGTGAAGAAGGCTGAGCACCGAAGAATTGATGCTTTGAACTGTGGTGTTGGAGAAGACTCTTGAGAGTCCCTTGGACTGCAAGGAGATCCACCCAGTCCATTCTGAAGGAGATCAACCCTGGGATTTCTTTGGAAGGAAGGATGCTGAAGCTGAAACTCCAGTACTTTGGCCACCTCATGCGAAGAGTTGACTCATTGGAAAAGACCCTGATGCTGGGAGGGATTGGAGGCAGGAGGAGAAGGGGACGACAGAGGATGAGATGGCTGGATGGCATCACTGACTCGATGGATGTGAGTCTGAGTGAACTCTGGGAGTTGGTGCTGGACAGGGAGGCCTGGCGTGCTGCGATTCATGGGGTCGCAAAGAGTAGGACACGACTGAGTGACTGAACTGAACTGAGTGACCAAACTGAACTCATCTTTATTGAACTTCTGCATCCCAGATATTTTCTATTACCTGGGGATACTAAGGCAGACAAGAAAAGAAGGCTTCTGCTTTTTAGATGCTCAAATTATAGTGGAGAATCAGACAAATAGGGAGTAGGAGATGGAGTTAAAAGTTAGGAAGAGGATAAACCAAGGCGTTCTGATAGACCCAAGGATCGAGTGGAGGTTGCCTAACAAACCAATAAGGGGAGCCTCTTCAGAGGGAAGGTCACTTCTGCTGGGGCTGGCTTGTTGAGGATCAGCCAGACTTGCTCAGGGGAGATTAGGGGAGGCATGTCTTAGGAGTGGGAACAGCAAGGCCAAGACCTAGGGGAGGAATGGATTTGGGGCATTTGAGGAATAGCCAGATAAGTAGGGGACTGAAGAGAAGGGAGGCGAGGGCCATTGTCCAGGTCCTTTCTGTCTGGTCACTAGACAGTTTACTTTCCATTTCATCCATGTGGGCCCTGAATGCAGCTGCATCCTGCAGAACAGGTGGGTGGATGTAACAAGAGCTCTTGTCAGTTGCTTTAAGGGAAAATAGGAAGAGAAGACCGTGGATTCCTTCCCCTGAGACTTCAGTCTCCCCCCTGTAGGTGGATGGAGAGGGTCCGAGCTGCCTGATCTCTCCCGCAAACCAGAGCCCAGCGGGGAGCAGGGCCTCTCCCGGTTCTTTTTAAGTTCAGAGAGATGGGGAGACATGTAGTGGATGCCTCTGGTGGCTGCCTTTGTCCTCCCTGCTGACTGTGGGCTCCTGGGTGTGCACCAGGATGGGGCAGGTGGCCGACACTGGCCTTTGTCCCTTGGTGAGCAGATCGTCAGATCTGAGGGAAGTGGGGGACACATGTGGGCAGGAGGAGGGGAAAAGCTGATTCATTCATATCATCGTTTCATCCCTGTGCCAACTTCTGGACTGGTAACATTCAGGTATCTGCCTTCTGTGCTTTTGTAAACAGCATGTACCCTCCTCCTGAAGCTTTATTCTTGCATAACTGACCCTACTTCTCTACTCAGAAAAGAAAGGCTGGAGTGAGGCATGAGGCCTGGGGAGGATTAAGGCTGGGTAACTTTTGGGGGTTAAAGTTTTTTTTTTTTTTTTTTGCACTGGCACATGGGATAATGTGCCAGCCCACAGTAGACAGTACATTAGTTTCCTGAGTTTTACTGTTTTCCTATCTGGATAAAATTTATTAAATGCTGGAGACCAGAGCCTTTGCTCACAGCTTTTTCCAGCCCACAGTTCCTCAGCAGTTCATTGCTGCCAGAGAAGAAAGTGAAGTTGGTCCAGCCTCAGTTGCTCTAGCTGCACCCACGCTGACTTGCAGTGTACACTTCCTTTTCAAAGTGCCAACAAAGGATTTCTTATCAAGAATTGCAAAGGCATAGAATCTTGCCCTTAACAGAGGTGGTTGACCCCTCTCAAGTTCATGGAATCCCTCTTCTTTCCACTTCCTTTTTTTGGAAACTTGGTTGCTGTTTGTTCCTCTTAAATTCTACAGCCTCCCTGCCTCCTAAGAATCCACAAAGATGATCAGTCCGTAAGGCGTCTGGGCTGCTAGAAAGGACTTCATTCAAGCCAAGGAATGAAACACCATACAATCTCCTACCCATCGTGGGCTTCAATTTCTTCTCATCCATGGAAATTATGCCCTTTCAACTGTAATGGACAGAGGAGGAAATGGCCAGAGAAGAGACAAATAAATATTGGAGACCAAGTGTTGTGCTTTATCCCTTCCACCTGTTTATTCATCAGTTCACTCGTTTACTCTTTCGTTTTTTTCTATAAATAATTATTGAATGCATCCTGTGAGTAGAGCACTTCTAGACACCAGAGATTAAGCCGTGAGCAAGATGCATAGAGTCCTCTGAAAGTTTAAGTAAGCGAGAAGGCGATGGCATCCCACTCCAGTACTCTTGCCTGGAAAATCCCATGGACGGAAAAGCCTGGTAGGCTACAGTCCATGGGGTCGCGAAGAGTCGAACACGACTGAGCAATCTCACTTTCACTTTTCATTTTCATGCATTGGAGAAGAAACGGAAACCCACTCCAGTGTTCTTGCCTGGAGAATCCCAGGGACGGGGGAGCCTGGTGGGCTGCCGTCTATCGGGTCGCACAGAGTCGGACATGACTGAAGTGACTTAGCAGCAGCAGCAGCAGCAGGCTTTTGGCACTTTCTTCTTCTCTTGGGGCCATACTGCACAGTCTGTGGGATCTTAGTTCCCCAATCAGCTATTGAACCTGGGGCCTCCACAGTGAGAGAGCAGAGTCCTAACCACTGGACCACCAGGGAATTCCCTGGCTCATCCTTCTTAAAATGAGACAAACAAAAAGCTTTCATCATGATTTATTGTTGAAAAAGTAGTACTATGAAGGAGCTTAGAAAATACTTAAGCAAAATGAATTAAACAGAAATTCTATGTGGTCACACAGTGTCACTTTTAGATGTATCTTTTTCTTCTGTCTCTGAATGCTTTCTCTGAGCTGGGATCATACACAAAAATATCAATTTCATAGCCTGTGCTTTGACATATTGTGAGCAATACCATTTCCTTATAAGATTCTATATGTGGCTGAACGTAATTTTTTAAGAAAAATGGTGCATAATTCTTACAGATGGAGAAGGCAATGGCACCCCACTCCAGTACTCTTGCCTGGAAAATCCCATGGATGGAGGACCTGGTAGGCTTCAGTCCATGGGGTCGCTAAGTCAGACCTGACTGAGCGACTTCACTTTCACATTTCGCTTTCATGCATTGGAGAAGGAAATGGCAACCCACTCCAGTGTTCTTGCCTGGAGAATCCCAGGGACGGGGGAACCTGGTGGGCTGCCGTCTATGGGGTCGCACAGAGTCGGACATGACTGAAGCGACTTAGCAATAGCAATAGCAGTAGCAATTCTTACAGACTTTTTAAGAAAATTAAACTATAAGGAAAAACTCATTGTTTAGTACTATTCATATTTTGATGTGCAATTTTCTAGTCATTTTTCTATATATAATCATACACATTAAATACATATACCTTTAAATGAAAAATGGGGTCATACTAAATGTTCTTTTCTATAACCTGATTGTTATGGCTTTATAATTGCTTTTATTTCGCATTGAGTAGGCATTAAATAGGGCTTCTCTGGTGGCTCCAGTTATCTGCCTGCAATGCAGAAGATGTGGGTTTGATCCCTGGGTTGGGAAGATCCCCTGGAGAAGGGAATGGCTACCCACTGCAGTATTCTTGCCTGGAGAATTCCATGGACAGAGGAGTCTGGCAGGCTATAGTCCATGGGATCTCAAATAGTAGGACACAACTGAGTCACACACACACACACACACACACACACACACAGAGGCAGAAAACAAAGACTGAGAACGAAGAAAAACAGCATAACAAACATCCCTGCACCCACTACCCCACGTGGTCCTCTGCGGTTCTGTCCCTTTCCCTTTTTCCTCCAAACAGTCTCTCTTCCAAACATAGTCTATGCTATCCTCTTGCTTTTTCTGTGATTTTATTACCAAGTCTAAGCTTGCACTGCTCACCCCAAATGGACTAATTAATCAAGAGACAAGTTGCTAGGGCAAGGAATAGTGACTCTGCACAGAAAACCCACAGAAGGAGAAGATTGTGGATCAGTGAACCATCTTTCCTGAGTTAGAATTCAGCCTTCTTTTACACTAAAAGGGGAGGGAATAAGGTACTGTTCTGGTCAGAGTCTGGAGGAGATGTGTTAATTTCTCCTGTCTGGCAGCCATTCACAGGTGGGGCATGGTCTGGAAGTTTCCTATGAGATAAACAAAGGTATTTTAGCTTTATGATCATGACATGGGAGCCAGGGATCCCAAAGATGGGTCATTGTGTATAATTTAAGCTTACAAGCAATATCCCTTTAGTGATTAACTTGTGTGAGAATACAAAGTTTCTTCCCTATTGCAGTTTCACCAAGTATATGTGAATCTTAATCTAGTTTTAGTTTTGTATATTTTTGAACTTTATATGAGTAGAATCATTCTATATATTCTCTCATAGCATTTTTTCTCAACATTATGTTTCTGAAAATTCACCCATATTACTGTATCTAGCTGTAGTACATTTTCTTTCACTCCTGGCGGTATTTCAGTATGTGAATATATCATAATGTATTTTTCATTTTCCCTTTTAAATTTTTGCTACTGATTTATTTTATTAATTTATTTCTGCTAATGCCAACAAGGCTGCTGTGAGTATTCTTGTGCATATTCCCCAGTGTACATGTGCAAGGGTATATTTGGGGGATGTATTTAGGAGCAGGTATGCTAGGTCCTCGGAGAAGGCAATGGCACCCCAGTCCAGTACTCTTGCCTGGAAAATCCTATGGACGGAGGAGTCTGGTAGGCTGCAGTCCATGGGATCACTAAGAGTCGGACATGACTCAGCGATTTCACTTTCACTTTTCACTTTCATACATTGGAGAAGGAAATGGCAACCCACTCCAGTGTTCTTGCCTAGAGAATCCCAGGGACGGGGGAGCTTGGTGAGCTGCCGTCCATGGGGTTGCACAGAGTCGGACACAACTAAAGTGACTTAGCAGCAGCAGCGGCAGCATGCTAGGTCCTTGGATAAGCACACTTTTGAAATGGAGTAGGACCCTATGGTCATTGCTCCCATCCATGTTCTTTGCCTGCCTTTTGTTTGTGGGAAACTTTAGTCAAAGAATGAGTTTAATTAGAGAAATGAGAAATGTAAAACAGAGGGAAACTGTCAAAGGAGACCAAATAATAATAATGTAGTCACTAAGCACAGTCTCACATGCTAGTAAAGTAATGCTCAAAATTCTCCAAGCCAGACTTCAGCAATACGTGAACTGTGAACTCCCTGATGTTCAAGCTGGTTTTAGAAAAGGCAGAGGAACCAGAGATCAAATTGCCAACATCCGCTGGATCATGGAAAAAGCAAAAGAGTTCCAGTAAAACATCTATTTCTGCTTTATTGACTATGCCAAAGCCTTTGACTGCGTGGATCAAAAGAAACTGGAAAATTCTGAAAGAGATGGGAATACCGGATCACCTGACCACCTCTTGAGAAATCTGTATGCAGGTCAGGAAGCAACAGTTAGAACTGGACATGGAACAACAGACTGGTTCCAAATAGGAAAAGGAGTACGTCAAGACGGTATATTGTCACCCTGCTTATTTAACTTCTATGCAGAGTACATCATGAGAAATGCTGGACTGGAAGAAACACAAGCTGGAATCAAGATTGCCAGGAGAAATATCAATAAACTCAGATATTCAGATGACACCACCCTTATGGCAGAAAGTGAAGAGGAGCTAAAAAGCCTCTTGCTGAAAGTGAAAGAGGAGAGTGAAAAAGTTGGCTTAAAGCTCAACATTCAGAAAACGAAGATCATGGCATCTGGTCCCATCACTTCATGGGAAATAGATGGGGAAACAGTGGAAACAATGTCAGACTTCATTTTTCTGGGCTCCATAATCACTTCCGATGGTGGCTGCAGCCATGAAATTAAAAGACACTTACTCCTTGGAAGAAAAGTTATGACCAACCTAGATAGCGTATTTAAAAGCAGAGACATTACTTTGCCGACTAAGGTCCGTCTAGTCAAGGCTATGGTTTTCCCAGTGGTCATGTATGGATGTGAGAGTTGGACTGTGAAGAAGGCTGAGCGCAGAAGAATTGATGCTTTTGAACTGTGGTGTTGGAGAAGACTCTTGAGAGTCCCTTGGACTGCAAGGAGATCCAACCAGTCCATTCTGAAGGAGATCAACCCTGGGATTTCTTTGGAAGGAATGATGCTAAAACTGAAGCTCCAGTACTTTGGCCACCTCATGCGAAGAGTTGACTCATTGGAAAAGACCCTGATGCTGGGAGGGATTGGGGGCAGGAGGAGAAGGGGACGACAGAGGATGAGATGGCTGGATGGCATCATGGACTCAATGGACGTGAGTCTGAGTGAACTCCGGGAGTTGGTGATGGACAGGGAGGCCTGGCGTGCTGTGATTCATGGGGTCGCAAAGAGTCGGACACGACTGAGCGACTGAACGGAACGGAATGGAACGGAAGCACAGTTAAGGACATTTAGTTCCTTCTCAAGGACTGTAGCTAATATTTTGAACCATATCCTGTGAGCTACATTATGGATACTGAAACCCCACGTGGAAGACTTCAATTTCATGATGATCAGAGTGTACCCCCACCATGTAAGCTGCCACAATTCTGAGAACTGACCTCAAAGAAGTGGAAACAAACTGACCCTGGAACTGAAGATTAACTGTACCTAAAACAACCAAGATGACATTGGTCGCACCACCGATGACCAGTTTGAAGATGACTGTCAGAGCTGAATGTGCTTTTCTACATATAGTCCCCTCCTTCTGAATATAAGAGCTCTTGCCCCACTGGTTGCTGGTGATAGGGAGTCAGCCTTTGGACAGCTATCTGCCTAGCCCCATCTCCCTGCCCGCAGTTGCCAGGATCTGAAATAAAGTAAGCTTTCCTTTCCACCCACTTGGCCTGTTTATTGGCTTTTAAGCAGTGAGCAGCTGGACCCCAGATACTCTTTCAGTAACACTTTTACTATACAGGATGAAAACAGCATTTTCCAAAACCACAGGACCTAGTCACAGTGCCAGTGGCAGCATGTGGGTATCAGTAGTTCTGCATCCTCTCAAATATTCAGTTCAGTTCAGCCGCTCAGTCATGTCCGACTCTTTGCGACCCCATGAATCACAGCACGCCAGGCCTCCCTGTCCATCACCAATAATTCCTTGCCCATGCTCACAATGCCATGTAGAGGAATTGAACTTGAGGAATTCACAAATAGTTAGATATGGGTAAGTAACGCAAATTCCACTAACCTAACCCCAGAACATAATAAATACTTTGTCTCTACATGATTACTCTCACTCATAAGAAAAGAAGGTAATGATTTTAAATTAGAATGCCATTAAATGTTAATCCTTGGTGCCTAACAAAAGTAGTATACCGGAATGTTCACAAAACATGATGATAAGAATCCTCTCACTGGTAGGAGGGTTCTTTACCACTAGCGCCACCTGGAAGCACAGGCAAGACTCATCTATGCTGTAGGTAGTGATAACAGAGCTCACCCTGGAGGAGTTGCAAGCAGTGATCGAAAGGCAGCATGAAAACGAATTTCAGTGTTTTCCACCTGTCTCACAAACAGAGTAGTGACAGAGTAGACTTCTATTACTCTCCACTGACGAGCAAGAGCCATAAGAAACAATTACTTTCACAGAAGTGTGATCAGTAAAAACATTAATGCCATCAACTAAAACGCTTATAGCAACTGACTATGTATTAACATAGTATTCACCTAATCATAGCAAATAACTCAAATATCTTCTATACTAGTAGTAGGCTCAAAAGATGAGGCAAAAAGCAATGAAAATATTAAATCTCATTTCAGATCTACTAATTTTTAATGTGTAATATGAGTATAGTTATTTCAGAGTTCTTTTAAATTGATGCACAAATAAACAACTTATCTTTTTCTTATAACTTTTTTAGGTAGAAGAGCTATTAATCAAAGTTAAAAGTTATAATTATAGGTTGGATGGGGGAATAAAAAAATTTTTAATGTTACAATGAGCTAATGGACTGAATTTAAACATATCAATATGAATTCACATTTTTGTAAATATGTATCTTTTTGTATGTGTGTGTGGCTTATTTCTGACCAAGAGTCAAGATAATTCAAGAGAATCACAGTCTTAGAATTATGCTGGAACAACTAAATATCCACCTTGGAAACAAAGAACCTTAAACCTTAGCTTATATTCTATCACACATGCAATTTAACTATAAAATGAATAAATAATCTTAAAGTTACTTTAGAATTGGAGAAGAAAATGGCAACCCACTCCAATGTTTTTGCCTGAAAAATCTCACGGAGAGAGGAGCCTGGCAGGGTACAGTCCATGGGGTTGCAAGAATCGAGACACAACTCAGCGACTAAACAATAACCACCACCTTGGAATATGCAAGAAAACTTGGAATATTTCTAATATAAGGCATAATGAGCATAATCATAGGACAAAACAACAAATAAAAAACCATCAAAATTAGACACTGTGCTCTTTCAAAAAATACGTAAAAAGGAAAACAACAAAAATATTTGCAAAATACACTTCTAATGACTGACTTCTACGGCAACAATATAAAGAACTCATAACTCAAAAGAAAGAAGACAAATCAACTGGAAAATAGGGGAGTTTGGAGCAAAAGATCTAAACAGACACCTCACTAAAGATGTGTTCTATTTCGTTTACTTCAGTTCAGTCGCTCAGTTGTGTCCGACTCTTTGTGACCCCATGAACCACAGCATGCCAGGCCTCCCTGTCCATCACCGACTTCTGGAGTTTACCCAAACCCATGTCCATCAAGTCAATGATGCCATCTCATCCTCTGTCGTCCCCTTCTCCTCCTGCCCTCAATCTTTCCCAGCATCAGGGTCTTTTCCAATGAGTCGGTTCTTCGCATGAGGTGGCCAAAGTATTGGAGTTTCAGCCTCAACATCAGTCCTTCCAATGAATATTCAAGACTGATCTCCTTTAGGATGGACTGGTTCGATTTCCTTGCAGTCCAAGGGACTCTCAAGAGTCTTCTCCAACACTACAGTTCAAAAGCATCAATTCTTTGGTGCTCAGCTTTCTTTATAGTCCAACTCTCACATCCATACATGACCACTGGAAAACCATAGCCTTGACTAGACAGGCCTTTGTTGGCAAAGTAATGTATCTGCTTTTTAATATGCTCTCTAGGTTGGTCATAACTTCCCTTCCAAGGAGTAAGAGTCTTTTAATTAATTCTGGCTTTGAGAATTTTAAGCATTACTTTACTAACATGTGAGACGAGTGCAATTGTGGGGTAGTTTGAGCATTCTTTGGCATTGCCTTTCTTTGGGATTGGAATGAAAACTGACCTTTTCCAGTCTTGTGGTCACTGCTAAATTTTCCAAATTTGCTGGCATATTGAGTGCAGCACTTTCACAGTGTCATCTTTCAGGATTTGAAATAGCTCAACTGGAATTCCATCACCTCCACTAGCTTTGTTCATAGTGATGCGTCCTAAGGCCCACGCGACTTCACATTCCAGGATGTCTGGCTGTAGGTAAGTAATCATACCATCGTGATTATCTGGGTCATGAGATCTTTTTCGTACAGTTCTTCTGTGTATTCTTGCCACCTCTTCTTAATTTCCAGAAATGCAAAACCCTCAAGCCCACAATGAAGAATCACTACACATCAACCAACCAAAATGGCTAAAACTTAGAAATACCAACAATGTCCGGTGGTGGTAATAATGCAGAATGTCGTGTTACATACATACTCACAGCCACTTCAGAAATACTAGAGCACCAACCAGGAAGAAATCTCTCAGCTGGTGAAGTACAAAAGACAGAAAAGATTTCTGGATGATTCCATTTACAAATCAGTCTGGAGAAGGCAGAAAAATTAAAAAAAAAAAAAAAAAACTTCAGGAAGAGAAACAGATCTAATCATGAGTGCCCAGGAGCTGGATAAGTGGGAGCGGACTGACGTGAAAGGGTCATGAGTGAACTTTGTAGGGTAAAGGAAGTAGTCTGTATCTTGACTATGATGGTAGTTACATACACTGTACTCATTTCTTGAAATATGTTCAATGGTATGCTTGGAAGGAGTAAATTATATTGTATATAAAATATACTTTGATCAAAGAATGACTCACTCGGGTTAAAAAAAAAAAACAACAATTTATTTATTGGGTAAGGGCACATAGGCCAGGATTAGAATAACTTTCTTGGAAGTAAAATTTGTAAAATCTCAGTAACATACAAAACCTATATACCTGAAGTCACTTGTGGACAACCAAGCCTGTAATGGCAGGACATTAGACTCCTGACAAGAAAGAACATCACAGACTAAGGTCCGTATTTAAAAGGGTTTCAGCTAAGGCCATTTCCTAGTGTGCACAGGGGCAGAGTGGTACCAGATCTCAAGCTGACAGCATCAGTCTTACTGGTGTGAGAAGACAGGAAAAGATCAGCAATGACAGAAAGGATGGAACTTGAAAGGAAACCTTGACAGGTGGAAGCGACCACGAAGCAAGCCCCCCAAACTCTCAAAACCACTGAGATCACGTTCACAGCGACTCTGAGCAGCTCGGGGAGAGTCACAGCTGAGCTGTGACTGTAGGAACTGAGGGAGATTGCTGATGCGCTGACTGCTGAGGTGATGGAGTTTGGACTGCTAAGGCCAGCAATAATCAGTCTCCAAAAAAGAAAAAAACAAAAATGATACTTACGACAAAAAAAAAGGAGGAAAATGGGACCCGCAAAGAAAAAAAAATATGTAGCCAATAGAAAATGACAAGATAAACAGAGTTTAGAGCAGCTATTGGAAATATGTTCAACAACATACAGGAAAAAGCTGGTCATAAACAGCAGTAGAACAGAAGATATGAAAGTACTACACAGTGAAACCCAACAGAGATTCCTACACATAGGAATTTAGATAAAAATTTCAGTGGATGTGCTTAACAAAGAGAATGGAAATGACAGAAGAAATAGTCACTGACCTTGAAAACAAAGTGTTTGTCCCTTTGGAGGAAGAAACTGTAAAATTATTGAAAAATTAACAAGGCCTCAGTAACCTACATCAGTTCTCAACACTATCAAATGTACTGATACACATGTAATTAGAGTTGAAGAGGAGAGAGAAAATGGGCCCAAAAACAAATACAAAGTAAGAGGCCAAACTTTTCACGTAATTGTTGGGAAAAAGAAACTTAACAATTTCCAGAAGCTCAACAAACCCCACGCAGGAAGAATACAGAGAAAATCACCCCCAGCACAGCATGCTGACTGCTGAAACCAGAAAGCCCTGAAAGTACTCCGAGGTGCTTTGAGGCTGGATTTTCCTCGTATTCAACCAAACCAGCTTATTTTAAACATGCTGAATGCAGAAGCACATAGGAGAATTCAGCTCTCTTGTTCCTGTACACACTGGTGTTTCAAAACGAGAGCATAAAGGTATCCTGAGAGCATAAAGTTTGAAACACGGTGTCATAATGGTATATAAACAGAAACAAAACTGTTGGGTCATAAAACAGGGGTCTCTCCAACTTTGCCAGATAATTACAATGTTTTCCCAAATGACTGCTCCAACTTCCATTCTCACTAGCAGAGTTTGAGAGTATAGGCCAAACCAGATAACACTTGCTACATTCAGACTTAATTTCTGCTGATCTAGTAGGTATGGAATACTACCTTAGTGCAGCGTCAATCTGCATTTCATGATTGCTAACAGGATCGTGCATCTTTTCAAAAATTTACTGGACATTTGGATTGTTGTTGCTCTTTAGTCGCTAAGTGGTGTCCAACTCTCTTTGACCTCATGGACTATATAGCCCGTCAAGCTCCTCTGTCCATGGGATTTCCCAGGCAAGAATACTGGAGTAAGTTGCCATTTCTTTCTCCAGGGGATCTTCCTGACCCAGGGATAGAACCTGCATTCCTTGCACTGGCAGGAACATTCTTTACAACTGAGCCACATGTCCCTCGCTCTTGAACCTCCCTCCCACTCCCAACCCCATCCCACACTTCCCATGCCACCTCGTTTTTTTCTTATTGAATCAGCAAACCTTTCTCAAAAGGGCCAAACAGTAAATATTTTATGCTTTGTAGGACAAAGGCAAAATTAAGAATATTAGAGAAGTATTTCTCTACCAAGAGAGAAAACAAATTTCTACAAATTCTATATAACTAGTAATTATTCAAAATATGATCATAATTGAATATAATTGAGGGGGTAATGTAAACCAAATAATGAGAAGAATGGATCTGAAGAGAGGATAACACTTCATTTAATATGAGTCCAAAGCTGTAACTAAATGGATTGTAAATATTCATCTGTTCATTCTGATACACAATGAAATTTATATACCCATCTTTGAAAAAATCTTTCACACAGAAGTACGGCCACATACTGATACAATCCATAAGCATGTAATTTCCTTTGGGCATATTCATCTTTGCAAGGTACTTAAAAATTTTTATTAGTCTCGATCTTTGCTTTTAGCGTGTAATTACATTTCAATTAAAGCACAGGTTGAAGCCTCTCAATTACATAATTAATTGGATTCTGAAATATGGACATTTCCTTTGTATTTGCCTCAAGGCCCCAAAACTGCTATCAGAATTGTAGTTTTGAGTTTGGAAAATATTTCTGTATCAACTTTTGTGTGTGAATGGAGATTCTGGTTTTCACTTTAGTTTTGATGGCATGAAAAGTGTATAAAGCAGCTGGACATTACCTGTGATTCAGACACTGGTTGCTATACAAATAAATTTATCACGGTGTAGGTTTCATATGAAAGCAGTGCTCTGCCTTGTAATTTTAGGCTGAGTTTACTAGGAAATATTACCAAGTCTGCAACAGAAGTTAACTTCCACATCCATTAAGTATTTGATTTATAGTATGAGGGCAATCTTCTTCAGAAAAATTTAATCAAAACCCCCAAATTTTTAAAATTGCAATAAAACATTACCATTGCTCAGTCATCACATTGCTGCACAGTAAGGCAATTCAGCCCATTCAGCTTTGATTTCCAACAAAAACTCCTAGCATTGAGACGGTGACATCCTTAAGAGCAAATGAAACTCACCAATGACACTGTAAGTTTAATAACCTGGACAGATTTAAATATTTTCTATAAAGTGCCTCCTGATGAATGAATACAATGAATAAGCATAGGTTTTTAAACACCTTTATGTTTCAACGAGTTTCGCAAATTTGTCAAACTAAGGCTTTTATATGCTCCATACTTATTTTACACACATCTTAGCAGATTCCACTTCATGTTATACTGAAACCATTTTTTCAACTTCTTTGAAAATATTTTCATGCAGACTATTCATAAAGACTAATTCTTCAGTCACTTCAAATGAGCAGAGACTGCTAAAATAAACAACTGAGCAGTACCGTAACACTCTCGACTCATCAAGAGCCTATAAAAACCACTGGAAGCCACTGGCCTTGTTTTTTGAATGGTTATTGATTGATATTACCCAAAGTGTCCTCAACTTTTAAAACAACTATTCTTACTGAAAGGATAATGGTCTAAAGTTTATTTTCTGTGCACGCATTTCTTTAACTGCTGTAGTCAAACATGATTTAATTAACTTCCACTGATAAATGGCTTTCCTTACTTGGCTAACAAATGCGCCAAGAAATTTACCTTTAGTTACAACTCATTTCATCCTTCACTTTTGAAAAGGATCTGTGCCATGACTGCTGCATGTGACTCCACAGACTATAACCCACCAGGATCCTGTGTCTATGGGATTTTCCAGGCAAGAACACTGGAGTGGGTTGCCATTTCCTCCTCCAGGGGATCTAAAACAGTCCATTTTAACTTACTCTTTTTTCTGCTCACTACTTTCCCATGAGTTGGGATTAGCAGGGTATGTGCTCAATCAGGTTAATATTGACATACACTATATATATATATATATATATATATTTTTTAGCACAGCTATAGTGTCTCAGCATAATAAATATAATGCTTTGCCATCTAATTTGGTATCAACTGAATCCACTCCACTAATGCCTCTAAAGCACTATAACTGAAGTCCACTCTTCTTGCTTTCTCTTCTTTAACATGAAAGGCACGCAGTAATAAAAGAGAGAAGATCCCAAGAGAACACATGTGTCAATCCAAAGCTGATGAGTTACAACTGGGTCACTGTGGTCTGCAGCCTGCCCACAACAATGCAGGGCATAAGTGTCGCCGCGGCAAAGGCCTGACTGTCTCTGTAGAGCAACAGGGGTCACAGGTCATATGCACATTAACAGGTCTGGGTGCCAATAAACCTTATTTATGGATACTGTAACTATGATTTTCATGTGTGATGAAATACACTCTTTTTAAATTTTTTTAACATTTTAAAATAAAACCTATCTGGGCTTCTGGACCATATACACAGATGGTGGGCTGGATCTGACCATAAGGACATATACATAATATGCTGACCTCGAATGCAGACTTCAAGAGTCCCAAATGAAAGTCTATTATGTTAATAGCCCCTAAACCCTCACTTTTTGTCTTCCCAGCTCTACAGACTGCCAGGAACTCCCTTGACATGATCCTTCCCTCTGGGCTCTCTCTCACTCCCGCCAGTCCTCACCTCGATTTCTCTAACGCCTTTAAATGTTTCTGTGGAAACAGATTTTATGTAGCTTTTCTAGTTATTCACAGCAGTAGGACTGTTCTTCTAAAGTTTCTCTGCTACAAGTAGAGATGAAAGCTGGTCATGCCTGACCAGCTACCAAGACTTACTACCAAGCTTCTGTAACCTAACAGTGTGGTGGTAGTATCCCTGGGATAAAGAATATAAACTAGAATACAGAGCTTAGAAACAATCCATACATTCACTGAACATTTGCCAGCTGACAGAAGTAATCTTTCAAATCAGGGCAAAAAGGACAGAGGTTTCAATAAACGAGGTAGTGACAACTGGCTCTCCTTAAGTGAGAAAATGAAGTTGGACACTTATATCGCACAATATATAAAAAACACATTGCTACGGCAAAACTATAGAAATGAACTTTTGAAATACATTTTTCAGGGATATATTAGAAATTATCCTAATTGTATATTAATTATATATTAACTCTATATTAATTCTAATTATATATAAGGAACTGTTTTTATTAGAAAAAAACTTCATTATTCAAAATTCAAAACATTCTAAAAGGTACACAAAGAAAAGCCACTTTTGGGATACATTCCCTAGAGGCAAAGAATTTTGCCCATTTCCTGTGTAGCCTTCAAATATTCTATGCACATTGTAATTCATGATACTCTCCACCCACTCCCAGGTTTTACAAAGGGACTCTTTATAACATCCAGGAATACTACCACTTACCTCAGGGGTAAAGGTAATTATATCAAACTTAATTGAAACTCAAAAGAATGATTAAAAACAAAATATGATTTTTACTAAGAGAAACATTAAGGCCAAGGACATTCTCACTAAATGGGCCTTCCAAATCTAACTGTGTGTAACCAAACAGAAACATCAAACTCACAATAGCTCTCTAACAGAAATTTCTAGTTTCCTGTTAGCTTCCACCCAACTTAAACTCTAAATAAATGGTAAGAATCAAGTTGGCAGGGTGAATGAAAACAAACCCACTGATTTTTATACTTAGGTGTACCTAAAGCATTCTGTTGTCAAACTTTCAACTGTCCTGCTATAAGCAGGTTCCACACTTAGTACAGCATTCTGAGGAAGGAACTATAACTGACCCTGATGTTCTCCTCACAGCCTCGCATTTCAGAATGAAGACAGCATGTAACTGCTTATTGTGCAAAGTGAAAAAACTAGGGGCAGACAGGCAGAACTGCTTGATGAGGGTGTCACTCAACATTAGCCAACAATGTCAGACACAGAAGAAGAAGTCAAGATTTCTGATCTCCAATCAATACAGCAAGTATGCTTTAGTTAGAAAAACATGCTATACTTTTAGGAAACTTTATCATACAAAAAAAAAAAAACAAACAAACAACAACCATGTGAAATCAATGGCCATATCTACTCAGTCATAGCACTCTTCCCACAACTGGTACTCTATGCGACACCCATCTCTTCACTGGACTTTCTCCTTGAAACACGGCCAAAAAGGTTGATCGTCCTTCTTCTGTCCTCTTGCTGAACACTCTCCATCAACAGCTTGATTTGCTCTCACAGCTAATTAGGAGCACAGTCTAAGAGTCCAACCCTGACACAGTTCCAAAGACGTTTCATGGGATTTAAGGATCATCACAGTCAAACTCCTGATTTTCCCATATACTCACACTTGAAACTATGGAGATACTTTGCAACTCCTCCACTAATTCAAAATATAACTCATTCCATCTCTAAGACAATTCTGTCTTCATGTTTCACATATAATATCTAAATTCAGAAACTCACACTTACTGGCCTTTATTCACTGCAGCAATCCTAAGTATTTCTGTGTTCAAATAAATGTCTTCAAACGTTAACTACAGACAGCTGAAAGGTTCAGACCTGTTAAAGTGGCTCTTCTTATTAATAAACTTCATTAATTAAATTCCTCACTTGGAATGTGAAGTTAAGAACATTTTCTATTTCTCACTACTCCCCACCATACTTATTATCTAGTCATGCTCATGTGTGACATTCTTTCACAGTCCACATATCTCCAAATTTAAGATGATCCTTTGCCATCACACTCCACACTCGACTATACTACAAATCTACAATAATTAAAACAGTTCTGGCACAAAACCAGACTATCAATGGAAGGAAATAGAGAGCCCATATAGTTATGGTCTATTAATCTAAGAGGATGCAAGAATACACAATGGAGAAAAGACAATCTCTTCAGTAAGTGGTGCTGGGAAAACTGGACATGTAAAAGAAGGCTATTAGAACAACTTCCTCATACCGTATGCAAAAATAAACTTGAATTAGAGACTTAAATGCAACATCTGCAGCAATAAAACTTCTAGAAGAGAAGACAAGCAAAACACTCTTTGACATCAATTAGATCACAGCAATATTTCTTCTGGATCTGTCTCCTGAGGCAAAAGAAATAAAACCAAAAAATAAATAAATGGGACCTAATTACAACTTTTACACAATAAAGGAAACCATCAACAAAATGAAAAGATAACCTACTGAATGGGAGAACATCTGTAAACAGTATGACAGATAAGGGGTCAAAATCCAAAATTGATAAACAGCTCATACAAAATATCAAAAATGAAGACCTCAATTTAAAAAACGGGCAGAAGACTAGAATAAATACTTTTCCAAAGAAGACATATAGATGGCCAACAGGCACATAAAATGCTGAACATCAAACACTTGTAAAAATGGTTATCAATGAAAAATCTGCCAATAACAAATAGATGACCCTTTGTTGAGATTTCCTATGTCAATCTGTTGAAGCTTAACCCATACTCTAAAACCATCTAAAGTATTTCCTACTTTTACAAACACCCATTCCACCTTCTTCCTTCCTGAGGCTCTCAATTTTATTCAGATGGCCTCTTCCGAGCAGCAATGAGCTTTAGAGAGGTAGGTACTATCCCCAGCCCCAGAAGAGAATCACAGTCTAACCAAATGGTGGTTGTCCCAACACTTGTATTGGTTACTGGTTTAAAGCAATTGATGGGAACTAATTCTAGCTAATGAGTTGTTAGGAGAAATCTGCTACAGTAGAGAAGAGCCTATGGAAAGGATTTCCCTGAATTAAAATAATAAAGAAAAGCTTTTTCCACCCTCCATCTTTTTATTAAAAAAAAAAAAAAGTATAATGAGGGTATGACCCTAAGAGCTCCTGCTCACCATGTTTTGATTATGAGAGAAATTGAACCAAGGAAAAGACCAACACATGGTGTGTACACAATGTAAAGATAGTAAGAACCTGGTATCCTGAAGCCAGTGAGCTAATCACCCTAACTTCTCATTTCCTACAGTGAAAATCCATCACTCATCAAGGTAAAACTCAACAATGCCTGACATCCAAACGGAGACCACCAGGCACACAAAGATGCAGGGAAACATGATCTATCCTGACAACAATCTTGAAAACTGACCCCAACGGATAGAGATGTTAACATTAGCAGACAAGGACATTAAAAAAGCTCTTATAAGCATATTGAATATGTTCAAAAAGCTAAGCAGAGACATGGAAGGTATAAAAAAGTCCAAGTCCAAAGTCATAAAATTAAAAACACCTAGGATGAAATTACACTGGATATTATAACAGCATATTAAAAACTGAAGAAGAAAAGATTAGTGAACTCAACAACAGTAACAACAAAAACAATTCAAAGAACGGGCAGAGGAGCTGAATAAATACCTTCCCAGAGAGACACACAGGTAGTCTACAGGCACATGAAAAGATGCAGAATGTCACCAATCATTGGGCAAATGCAAATCCAAACTGCAGTGAGCCATCATCTCACTAAAATGGCTATTATCAAAAAGGCAAGAAAAACACAAGTGTTGTCAACAATGTGACAAAAAGAGAACTCTCCTACACTGCTGGCAGGAATGGAACCTGGTGCAGTCACTGTGAAAAATAGTACGGACATTCTGCAAAAAATTAAGACTAAAACAACGTATGATCCAGCTGTTCCACTTGGCAACATAAAAACATGAATTCAAAGAGATATATGCATCCATATGTTTATTGCATTATTTACAGTAGAAAGATGCTAAGTGCCCGTAAGTGGATGAGTGAATAAAGATGTGGTGTATACATCTGCAACAGAATACTACTCAGCCAGTTTTTTTTTTAAGATTTTTTAAAATGTGACCATCTTTATATCTTTTACTGAATCCGTTACATTGTTTCTGCTTCACAGTTTGGTGTTTTGCACCCAAGGCATATAGGAAGTTTAGCTTTCCAACTAGGGATCAAACTCACAGTCTGTACACCGAAGGTTAAGTCTTAACCACTGAACTACCAGGGAAGTCCCTAAGTCACTCACTGAAAAAAAGAAAAGAAAGAAACCATGTCACTTGTGACAACAAGAAATAACTGTCAAAGACTTTCTAACCATAATGATAACTATAAATTCACATCCCAAAAACTGCGATAAACCACCACCCTTGAGGAAAATTACACATAATCAAATTGTCCAAAATCAGTGATACAGAACTACAATCATCCATACAAAAAGACATGATATGTTCAGTTCAGTTGCTCAGTCGTGTCCAACTCTTTGCGACCCCATGAACCGCAGCACGCCAGGCACCCCTGTCCATCACCAACTCCCAGAGTTCATCCAGACTCATGTGCATCGCGTTAGTGTTGCCATCCAGCCATCTCATCCTCTGTCATCCTCTTCTTCTCCTGCCCCCAATCCCTCCCAGCATCAGGGTCTTTTCCAATGAGTCAACTCTTCACATGAGGTGGCCAAAGTGTTGGAGTTTCAACTTCAGCATCAGTCCTTCCAAGGAACACCCAGGACTTATCTCCTTTAGAACGGACTGGTTGGATCTCCCTGCAGTCCAAGGGACTCTCAAGAGTCTTCTCCAACACCACAGTTCAAAAGCATCAAATTCTTCGGCACTCAGCTTTCTTCACAGTCCAACTCTCACATCCACACATGACTACTGGAAAAACCATAGCCTTGACTAGAAGGACCTCTGTTGGCAAAGCAATGTTTCTGCTTTTCAATATGCTATCTAAGTTGGTCATAACTTTCCTTCCAAGGAGTAAGCATCTTTTAATTTCATGGCTGCAATCACCATCTGCAGTGATTTTGGAGCCCCCCAAAATAAAGCATAGAACAGAAACAAGGATGACACCAGACTATGCCATCCTGTGTCAGAAACAACATAACAAGGAGAGTGAATCACCACATCTTTAAAGTACTGGGATGAAAAGTCACCTAGATTTCTGAACTTGGCAAACATGCGTTTCAAAGGAAAACAGAAGCATTTTGGAAATGAAAATGCTGAAAGAATCTATCACCTTGCAGACCTGCCCTGCAAGAAATGTTAAAGGACTTCTTCAGGCAGAAAGAAAATGATATCTGGATCGACACCAAGGAATGAAGAGACTAGCACTGGTAAATAACTCAAATGGTAAGGAATCTGCCTGCAATGCAGGAGACCTGGGTTTGATCCCTGGGTCGGGCTCTGGAGAAAGCAATAGTAACCCACTCCAGTATTCTTGCCTGGAGAATTACACAGGCAGAGGAGCCTGGAGGGCTACAGTTCATGGGGTCACAGAGAGTCGGACTGAGCGACTAACACAATACAATACAGCACTGGTAAATACACAGGTAAGTATATTTAAAATTCTTTTTATTATTTAATTCTCTTTAAAAGATATGTTTACTAAAAAAAACAAAAAACAAAAAAAAAACAGTATCTTAAGGAGTTTGTAACATGTGAAAGTCAAATGCATGACAGCAACAGCACAAAATCCAGCAGGGAGAATGGAAGGAAATGAAAGCACACTTTTATAATATATACAACTACATAATATCACTTCAGGGTGGACTGTGGCCAAGTGAAAGGCGTACACTATAAACCTTAAAGAAATCAATAAAATAACAAGGCTTATAGACATACATCGAAGAGAGTGCACATCCAATTCCAGACCACCAAAATAAAGCACGTTACACAAATTCTGTTTCCCAGTGCGTACAAAAGTTATATTTACACTATACTCTGGTAAGTGTCCAACAGCATTCTGTCTAAAATGAAAAAAAACGTACATACCTTAATTTAAAAGTGCTTTACTGCTAAAAGGTGCTAACCATCATCTCTGCCTTAAGTAAGTCATAATCTTTTTGCTGGTGGAGGGGCTTGTCTTGACATTCAGTGGCTGGTATCTGATCAGGGTGGTGGTTGCCCAGGTTGGAATGATTGTGGAGATTTTTTTAAAGACAGTATTGAAGTCTGTAAAGTCAACTGACTTCTTCCTTCAACAAACAATTTCTCTGTAGCATGCAACACTGTCTGACAGCATGCTACCCATAGTAGAACTTCTTTCAAAACTGGAGTCAATCCTCGCCAATTCTGCTGCTGCTCTGTCAGCTAAATTCACGGATAGTCTAACTCTTTTGTTGTCATTCCAGCAATCTCCACAGCATCTTCGCCAGGAGTAGATTCACTCTCAAGAAACCACTTTCTTTGCTCATCCATCAGAAGTAACTTATCTGCTTAGAGTCTTATCGCAAGACTGCAGCATTTCAGTCACATCTTCAAGTTCCACTTCCAATTCTAGTTCTCCTGCTATGCCCACCACATCTGCAGTTACTTCTTCTGCTGAGGTCCTAAGGCCCTCAAAGTCATCCATGACGGCTGGAATCAACTTCCTCCCAACTCCTGTTAAGTCATCATGGCATCTAGAATGGTGAGTCCTTTCCAGAAGGTCAAGTGACTTCACCAAGATCCATCAGAAGACTCACTACTCATGGCAGGTATAGCGTTACGAAACTTATTTTCTCAAATAATAAGCCTTGAAAGACAGAATTACTCATTGATCCATGGGCTGCAGAACAGCTGTGTTCACTAGCATGAGAACATTACTCTCCTTATACATCTCCATCAGAGCTCCTGGGTGACCTGGTGAACTGTCAATGAACAGTAGTATTTTCAAAGAACACTTTATTTCTCGAACACTAGATATTAACAGTGGGCTTAAAATATTCAGTTCAGTTCAGTCGCGCAGTCGTGTCTGACTCTTTGCGACCCCGTGAATCGAAGCACGCCAGGCCTCCCTGTCCATCACCAACTCCCGCAGTTCACTCAGACTCACGTCCATTGAGTCCATGATGCCATCCAGCCATCTCATCCTCGGTCGTCCCCTTCTCCTCCTGCCCCCCAATCCCTCCCAGCATCAGGGTCTTTTCCAATGAGTCAACTCTTCGCATAGGTGCCCAAAGTACTGGAGCTTCAGTTTCAGCATCATTCCTTCCAAAGAAATCCCAGGGTTGATCTCCCTCAGAATGGACTGGTTGGATCTCCTTGCACTCCAAGGGACTCTCAAGAGTCTTCTCCAACACCACAGTTCAAAAGCATCAATTCTTCTGCGCTCAGCCTTCTTCACAGTCCAACTCTCACATCCATACATGACCACAGGAAAAACCATAGCCTTGACTAGACGGACCTTAGTCGGCAAAGTAATGTCTCTGCTTTTGAATATGCTATCTAGGTTGGTCATAACTTTTCTTCCAAGGAGTAAGCGCCTTTTAATTTCACGGCTGCAGTCACCATCTGCAGTGATTTTGGAGCCCCAAAAAACGAAGTCTGACACTGTTTCTACTGTTTCCCCATCTATTTCCCATGAAGTGATGGGGCCAGATGCCATGATCTTCGTTTTCTGAATGTTGAGCTTTAAAGCCAACTTTTTCACTCTCCTCTCTCACTTTCAACAAGAGGCTTTTTAGCTCCTCTTCACTTTCTGCCATAAAATATTCAGTAAACCATACTGTAAACTGATGCACTATCACCCATAAACATTGCTGTATTTATACAGCACAGGCAGAGTAGATTTAGCATAATTCTAAAGATATCTAGGATTTTTTTTTGAATCATAAATGAGCACTGGCTTCAAGTGAAAGTCATCTGTTACATTACCCTAAACAATAGAGGCAGTCTGTCTTTCAAAGGTTGGAAGCCAGGTACTGACTTCTCCTCTCTAGCTATGATGGTATCTTCTTCCAATAGAAGGCTGTTTTGTCTACACTGAAAATCTGTGGTTTACTGTAGCCAGCTTCATTATAACTATCGTTTCTACATCTTTTGGAAGACCGACAGCTTCTATATCAGCACTGGCTGCTTCATGTTGCAGATGGCCTCTTTCCTCAAACCTCGTGAACCAACCTCTGCAGCTTCAAGGTGTTTTTCTGTAGCTTTTCTCAGCCTTCGTAGAGTGGAAGAGAGTTAGGGCCTTCTCTGGATTAGGCTTTCACTTTAGGGAATTTTGTGGCTGAACTGTCTTTCTATCCAGGAGACCAAACTTTTCCATAACAACAATAATGCTGTGTTGCGTTTTTATCATTTGAGCCTTCACTGGAGTAGCACTTTTAATTTCCTGAAAGAACGTTTCCTTTGCATTCATAACGTGGCTAACTGTTTGGCACAAGAGGCCTAGCTTTCAGTCTATCTCAGCCTTCCGTGTCTTCCTCACTAAGCCTAATCACTTCTAGCTTTTGATTTATAGTGAGAGATGTTAAGACTCTTCCTTTCGCTTGAGCACTTAAGAGATCATTGTAGAGTTATTAACTGGCCTAACTTCAGTATTGTTGTGTCTGAGGGAATAGGGAAACCTGAAGACAGGGAGAAAGGCGAATGGCTAGTAGGGGGTGGAGGGGAGAGAGAGGAGGGCAGAACTAGATTCCACATGCCACAACTAAAGATCCCACATGCTTCAACAAAGACCCAGCACAGCCAAATATAAAACAGGTATTGTTTTTAATACATGCAAAAGGAATCAACAGATAAACACAAATGGGGCAGAGAGGAAGACTTTATCACATTAAATATATATAGTCTCACTATTACAAATAAAAAGCAGAAGATTGTCAGGTTAGATTTTTTTTTTAATGTGCTACTGCAAGGAACACGCTCTAAATATTAAAATACAAATAGGGTAAATAAAATAGGATGGAATTACATATACCATATTTACATTAGTCAAAAGAAAGCTGGGATGAGTATGTTAATATCAAAGTAGCTCTCAGAGTCAAATACAGGATATTTCTGTTACAGTCATAGGTATCCTTATCCACAGCTTCCCTTTGATCGGAGTTTACGAAGTTCTTCTAATGTAACCACTCAATCTGTCACAGCCTCCCCAGGACATGCAATAATTCACTGCTGTAAACTAACGAGCACCTACTATAGTTCCACAAACAGACACATGTTGAGACTGAGACACAATCCAACTTTATTTCAATGCAAAAGCGGGAGATG
>SJXQ01007415.1:743442-772282 GCA_006408695.1 Aepyceros melampus | reverse complement strand
ACGCATGCCCAAGACTACCATTCCTAGAAAGGCCTGCCTGCCTAGATGGCATCAGGAGGCTGGGTTTGGAGAGGGTCCCCATGGCTCCCGAGGTGATGAGGGCAATTTACTGTGCCTGGATTATCTGTGCAAACAATGAGGCCTTCCCTTCTGGTATGTGACAGGCAGGAGGGCCTACACGACCAGCCCCCAGTAAAGACCTTAAGTGTCTCATGGGAAAAAGCACCAGACACGTCGCCGTATTTCTCTTGCTGGAGGACAAGGGGGCTGTGTGTGACTCCTCAAGGGAGGGAGAGCACCGAGGAAGCCTGAACACAGATTCTTCTAGACCTCGTCAACATCTCTTCCTGTTAAGATCTTTCTACTGCATCAGGGCAGTAAGCCTCAGCCATAATTACAACTCTGTGACGAGGCCCTTGAGTCTGAGTCAGTCTTCAGTGTAGACACGGTCTTGAGAACCCCTCAACACAAACACAGAACTCAGGTATGCGAGTGTTTCCTTCCTCTTAAAAAACTGTAAGGTAAAATGAAGACTAAATAACTGATAATTTTTTATTTTACACTGCAAAGCACTAGGATTATATAAAAAACAACAGTACAAGATAACATTCATAAAACAGGTACCTGGGACCATCTTACATATATACAGACCATGTTTTCAATGATCTTATATAAACCTACTTTCAACTGGTTAGACAAGTGTGTGGAGATTCTTACTGTTACTGTCATTAAGGCTTTTTAAACAAAAATTACATTTATATTACATTGTTTACCTACATTGTAAATCTATACTCCCACCTTATTACAGAAAAGCTATTTTTGTTCTTTTTCAGTCTACAAAAAGAGCCCAAAGTACTTTTTTAAAAACTTAAAACTCTTCTTGTAGAAATTAGTTGGTTTTTACACATCCAAGTGGCACAAAATCAGCAGAACACAATGGAATTGCAGTGTGTACTTAAGTCACTCAGTTGTGTCCGACCCTTTGCGACCCCATGGACCACAGCCTGCCAGGCTCCTCTGTCGGTGGAGATGCTCCAGACAAGAATATGGAGTGGGTTACCATTCCCTCCTCCAGGGCATCTTCCCAACCCAGGGACTGAACCCAGGTCTCCCACACTGTAGGCGATTCTTTACCGTCTGAGCCACCAGGGAAGCCCAATGATGAGGGGAAGAAAACACGAGAGACTATCGATTCTAAGTGGAGAGCGGCTAGAAGTAACGTTTTAAGGTTTGGCGGTACCCCCCAGGAATCCAAAGAGGAAGTTAAAGGAGGAAAACCGTTTAACAGATTCTTCTATCTAGCAAAAGATAAAAGTTCCCGTGGAAACACTGAAGAACAATCCAAGGGAAATTCCAGAAAAACGGAACTGCTTGATACTGAATGAAATTTAACAACTGAGGAAGTAATGCTTTCGTTTTAAAATGGGCATCACGTTGCTGGTTGCAGGGGCTCGGCAGCCCCCGCGCTGCTGCAGCTGGGCTCCCTCTGCGCAGCGCACGATGGCCGGCAGCGCACTCCCCACCCTGGACTGCCGCGCTCAGCACTGCCCTTCACTGCCCGGCTCCACTCGGGAGCCGCTCGCCCGAGACGACTCCTTGAGGCACCGGAGATAAAATGACAAACCCACACAGTATCCTCGCCCTCGTGACGCCTACAGCCCTAGTGGGGGCACCAAAAGTAATTCAATGCTCACAGTAACAACATAAATTGGCACATGTTGCTAGTGATGGAAAGGAGAGATATATATGTTCCAACGACAAAAAGGACACGTACTCAAACATTTCTTTCTTAAAAGATGTGAACAGCCCAAAAGTTTAGAGCATACAGACACCCCCACCTGAGCTTTGCATCTTGTTCTTTTCCATCACCTTAGATTGACAGGTCCAATTCTACTGCAGGTTATTTCAGTATCTGTCGAAGGTTTTTTAAAAAAGGATTCCCACAAAAATAGGGGGATCTAAACAGAGGCACATGTTTCCAATGACCGTTTTTCAATCCCAGCCAAACTTCTCAAAAATTAGCCAGCAGTTTCACTTTCCAGAGTCAAAAAATATTAATTTTTAACAAATGGGTTTAAAACATACATCAACGCTTTAGAATATTTTACTCAGGAAATTCTGTGTCCAAGATTTTTTGGCAACAAATGTGAGAATATTTTGTTGTTTGTTTGAGTACAAACTTTCATTGTTCTGGCAATAAGCTAACAATAGACACAGTTCCAAACATCTGTTACCAAAATGCTCAACCCCCAGGCACATGTTTCTTTCAGAAGTCATTGCATTCTCATTGCTGAAACATCACCTTTATCTTGAAGAGGCAGATTAAATGTTTATTTTCTTTATAGAGGCAGGTACCATAATTTATTCAGTCACATGCTGTCCTAATAATGGTCAACAAATTTGTGACACCTTTTTTCTTGGTAAAATAAAGCCTGTTCTGGGCTCAACAGCACTTTTACAGACTTTGCCCCTAAGGAATCTTTTGAGATTTCAAAGACTGTCATCGTCACACCTCCCCACCCTCATCACTCATCACTTAAGCAGAACTATAAAAATGTCCTCTATTTTAGAAGGGTTCTTCTGACAAGTAGAAATGTATAAATGTGAATAAAATTCACCACAGTGGTGACCTCCTTTAACACTCTGGCACTTATTTTTTTCTTGTAACTATGAATGATTCCATGAATGATTTTTAGTGCTATTCATTTAGGCCACAAACATTTACTGAAGAATGACCAAAACAGAAAAAGACAGTTATCAGAATGGCATTATTATCTAGTGAGGAGAGACAGACAAGACTATTAAGTAAATACATACTGTGTTAGAGGCCGATAAGTAGAGAGGAGAAAGCAGTCCACCAGGGGACTGACCGGAGGAGGCATCTGAAATTTTCAACAGGGAGCCCAGCAAAGACCTCACAGACAAAGTAAACTTGAGTAAATACCCAGAGGAAATGAGGGAGGGAGCCATGCCTGTATCTGAGGAGAACAGTCAGCAGAGAGGGAACAGGTATTGCAAAGGCCCGAGGTGGACGGTTCTCAGTAAGACGGAGGAGGTGCGGGAGGGGAAGGGTTACAGGGGATCCTGAAGATCAGGGAGGAGCAGCTGGACCGTAACGACTGGCTTTTTTTTTTTTTCTTAACAAAATGAGAAGTAGCTGAAGAGTGTTAAGCAGAGAAGTGATGTAACTTGACCTTCGCTACTTATTTATCATTTACCAGTGTGGCTCACTCTATGGATGAAAACCCGAGACTATCATTAATTTTTGTTATTGCTCAAGTTGGTCCAGCTCTTAGGAACTCCTTGAGGTTGGCTCCTATGCTTTCAACAAGTCCCCATCTCAGTCAGCACTTCCTTGCTTTCAAGAGCCTTGGTCCTTTTTACTGGAGAACGATGGTTACAAACCAAGATCTGGGCACTTGCCGGTCTCACTGCTAGAAGTCACTGCTTCTAGGCTTTCAGAGGGAACAGAGCTAGGAGAGACACACAGGCACACTAACACTTGCATACACATACACCTGGTTTTCAGTATCTGTCCATGTAAAAGCCATGAGTTTATATTGAGACCTCTGATAACCCCATTCTACCACCACAAAAATCACTTTAGAATAGTGCTCGCTAGATTACGGACGTATGTGCAGTTCTGTTTGATTCTGTCGTTAGCTTTATGGGTATCCAGTCACTATACTATTTTTCAAGCCTCAGTTTCTCCTCTACCCCCTTCACTGTGAATCTGGCTACTCCTTTTAAGGTTCCCCCAGAGCCCAGACAGCTGTAATTCCTTATTTACAGGGTAGGTGAAACATTCCTATGGTTCCAAGAGTCAGAGCTACACAAAAAGATATATATAGCTTATTTAACCATTCTATTTTGTGTGGTTATTTAGGTTGTTTACAGTATTTTGCAAATTAAACAATGCTAGCAATTATTAACCTTTAATGGCACAAGTTTCTGTATTATTGAAGGCATATTTTCAGGACAGAATCTCAGAAAGGCCAAAAGGTAAGTGCAGATATAGTTTGTGAGGCACTACCAACCTTCTCTCCAGAAGATATGTTCTCATTTGCATTCCAGGCATGTGAGTGCCCATTTCCCTATGGCCTTATCAAAAATAAGCTGCTACAATTCAACAACCCAACACCACAAGTGCCTTTTCACTTTTCTTCACTGCCTTTCCCATAACACTTCTGTTTCTCACTGTCAGAAAATATTCCAAAACTACTTTTAAGAAGCTAGGGAAGAGCCAGCTCCATGACCTATCACAACATATTTGATGACATGGCCATCAAATATGCTCAGACTTTGGAAATCATTACCGGGCATTATACTGTTCAAAATGTGGTAATAATGTAAGCCTTTAAATGTAAGGTCACACTTTCAAAACAAACATTCTAACTCGACTGAGGTTAGAGATGAGAGTTACTCATCCAATTAGGTCAATTTGATCATCTGAGTAAAGCAAATGTTACAGTAACTGAATAATTACTTAAATCTAAATCCCTGTCTCAACTATACCTTTGAAAGGTTTACCTGTATTAAATCTGTGTAATTTCTACGGCAAAAAATTCCACTTTTAATATTCCTCTGGAAGGCCTGTTTTCCCTTCTCCCAAACATATTTGTCAAAAACCACGAGGAATTTTTAAGCAGCAAAGCAACTTTACTTCACAGGGTTTGTTGCCTTTATAGATAGAAGGTAAATGCTACATTTATTTTTTGATTGAAAGTCACAGTGAAAGCTCTGAAAGATGGCAGACTGTGTATATGGTATCGCTTTGGAATAGTGCCAGAAAGGCAAACCAAACTGCCAACTTGACTGAAAAGAAATTATTTTAATCAATTTTTAAAATAGCAAACAGAACTAGCTCACACTGTGGACTAAAGTTACGTGTCAAATCCTGTCTCTCCTAATTTAAATCTTCGTCAAAGAGTTTTGCCTTAAAAGTGCAAGATCCCTAAGTACAGTCAGTAATCTCCATTTCTAAAAATTCCAATTTCTTATTTAAATGTAGATTATTTAAAGATTAGTGTTTATTGCACAACTTAACATACTATATAATCTAGTGGTCTGCACAAACTACCTTCGGATATCAATAATTTCCTATTTTAAGGGTTTTTACACTTCAGTAATCATTTAATAAATCTTACAAGTGAATCTTTATGTTGACACAGCAAATGTTATAAAGTTGTGGTTTAAATGTGTGTTTCTTCTACTTACCTCTGTGCTCCCTGAGACAACAGCTCTGTCCACGTTCACAATAATGGTTCTTCCATCTGGCACACCCCCAGTGACCACTCCACACAACGGTGGTGAGCCCAACAAGTGCCTAACATGGTTAAAGTGAAAAGAAGCAAATAAGTAAACATTAAACATATTAATGCTAATAAGTAAAAAGGTAAAACCCTTCAGTCGATTCTAACATGTGACTATACAATGCATACTATATTGGTGATTCCACTAAAGCAGCCTTTCTCAAAATGCATCATCTGGGAACTTGTGATAAATGCAAATCTTAGATCACAACCAAGACCTACGAATCAAAAACTTTTGCCATGGTGCCCGGAAATCTATGTTAACAAACCCTCCAAGTGATTCTAACGCACACTGTATTAATGATTGTTTCTTCAAGAAATTAGTTTTTAGTCACTTTATTTAAATATTACTGTATTTTTATGATATATTTACATAAAGGAAATTTATATCATACTTTATGATAAACTATATATACACCACTCTTCCACTGCATTCCACACCAATCATCGAAAACAGCTCAGTCTTTAAATTCTCTATCACTTGAATAATTACATGCAGTTCAACTGCAGAATGAAATTTACTCAAAGCCCCAACAGCACTGAGTCATAAAGATGGGCTACTACACTGTATTACAGGACATTCACATGGCTAAGATCTATTATCCTTCACCCCTACTTTAGGAAGACCCAGACTGCCATGGTCCCAAGTTTTCACAGATCCCTTTATAATCTCTCTTTCTGCAATTGTCAGACTTCCATGCCACTGCTGTCTACACAAGTGAAATGTAAATATTTATAAAAGTGTCCATAGCCCAGTTATGGCCCTGTGCAGATGCTAAATAAGTTAAACATAATTAGACAATTTATTTTACCTAAGCAGGCATACTTAACGAAGATGTTTTTAACAACGGTGATAATTATTTCTAGATGAATGCTATTTACTATTAAGTTGATAATTGGCTCAAGTTAAAAAGCCTTGCAGAATTAAGACATAGCTATTATTGAAGACTGGCTCATACCTGTAGGTCAAATAAAGCTTGGACATCAATGGCATCGGGAAGGCCAACCAGACTGAGCTCATCCCACAGTTTACCAGGCTGATCGTCTGAAGCAGTCTGCGTGCTCACACTGACACAAGCCACGACACTCTGCTGAGGCCGTTCTCTGCAAAAGAACACAACACAAAACAGACATGAAAGTGAGAAAAAGGAGAAAACTGTTTTGCTTCCTAACGACTTAAATATGAGGTATTGCCAAATCAATTTTAATTTATTTTGCATAAACTGCTTATAAAACAATTTCTAGGATATATGTCATTGTTCATAGCATTAATATTAATATAAACCTGGGTAGCTATATTACATCATGTAAGCAACAACTAAAAAAAAAATCTCCAAATCCATAAGGAAATGCTATAAATCTGTAATTTTTTAATTGACACTCCATACTATTCTAGTCAGGAACTGTATGTTGTCATATAAAATGAATATTTCCTTTGGCCTTACTTAAATGCTTAAAATACATATCTTGAGCAAATCAGAAATCTCTAACATGCTTTATGGTAAGGGCTACCAACAACAGAGCCAGCAGTTAAGTTTACAGTAAGAAAGGTCATTTCCCAGGGGAAGTGAAAACCCACGACGAAGTGTGACGAGGGAGGCAGGGGAGGGGGAACGTGTCAGCAATCTTGACAGCCGATCTATGCTGCGACGCTACTTGGACCCTCCGCTAAGATTTCACCTCACAAACCAGAAGTCAAAAGCAAAACCAAAATAGCTACCGGTGACTTGAGAATAAGGGAAATAGTGTAACAGCAGCAAAAAGTTCTTGATAAAAGTGAATGCTGAATAAGATATACCACAGATGGGAGGTTTCATACTTTCAAAGCCCTAAAACTTCAGATATTCATTGAGATTGGTAAGGAAACAATGACTGCTAATGTGTCTACCAGTAAACATGGGAAACCAGATGGTTGACACTAAATTTCAATTTTCTCCTGATATCAAAGTATTCAGTCTGATGTTAATTCCGGATTAAGTCACTACTGATACAGATCATAACTCACTGCACATCTGTCTGCTGGATATTTATCATGATTCCTATTAAGAGAAAATCAGCACAATGACCAGGGAACTAAACTTTTTTATACCTGGAATCATCGAAAGAGAAAAAGTATTAACATTTTTCAGTAAGTACATTTAAATATCAAACCATGTACAAAATAACCAGTATCTTTTATGTGCAGCATCAGAAATGAACAGACTCACTTTTTTTTTAAAGTTCACCATGCTATGCTAATTCCAAATCTTATTTTTATGAATGCCCACGGTGAAACAAATGAGAACAAATCTTCCTATAATTATGATCTCTCCCTTCCTGAAAATACACCTTCATTACTGCTGCTGCTGCTAAGTCGCTTCAGTTGTGTCCGACTCTGTGCGACCCCATAGATGGCAGCCCGCTAGTCTCCTCTGTCCCTAGGATTCTCCAGGCAAGAATACTGGAGTGGGTTGCCATTTCCTTCTCCAATGCATGAAAATGAAAAGTCAAAGTGAAGTCGCTCAGTCATGTCTGACTCTTCATGACCCCATGGACTGCAGCCCACCAGGCTCTTCCGTCCATGGGATTTTCCAGGCAAGAGTACTGGAGTGAGGTGCCATTGCCTTCTCCATTACTAGTCACTGCCAATTTATTGGGAGAAAAAAAAGACCAACAGTTTGTCTATAACGATAAACGAATTGAACATATTTTCTTTACACCAGAATTTGATGGGGGCACAGGTATAAAAACCAATGGAATGACTAAACATTCTATTAGTAACCAGTTCCTAACCAGTAGGTTAGTCAAATTTGATTTTGAGGTTTTACAGTCAGTATGTATGCAGACAATGTGATGTCAACCCTAAGGGTGACAGGAGCCCAGCTTAGGAAAGAGCAGAAATACACCCCCCCCCCGCAAAGTTTAAGTCTAAAACAAACCAAAAAGAGAGGAAATGATTCCTTGATTATATATTCTTATATTTAGTGCACTATGAGGGAAAAACTATTTTAAAATCCTGCTTTTCAAATTAAACAATTAACTGGCTGTCTATCTGGTTTACAACTCATTAGCAACATAAATATTGTAAATATTTAAAATCATTACCAAGCTAAATGATTGCCAAATTTTGAAAACATGCTTTATTCCTAAGGTCCATTAACTGGCCTGTTATCATCACTTAATAACTTGTTAAACACTTAAGTACATATAAAGACTTTCGCTAAACCAAGGTTACTTTTACATAATAAGTTTTAGCTCATAAAAGTTTTCATTAAAAATTAACTAAGCTTATAAAATAAATAAATGAAACCCAATTATACTTCCCAGAACAGTTCTTTATTAATTGCCATCATTCAAGGCAGAACATCATTCAAGGCAGAACATCAGTATATACGATATAACCTGGTCCAGTCCATTAAATTTACTAATGACTGATGGACTTTGTAAGTTTCCTGGACTTCTGATATAGTTTATTAGAATGTGAACACTCAGTTGATTACAAAGGTAAAGTAAGCCATGGCCTTTAAAACATCAAAACTTTAAATACAGTACTTCTGAACTTCCTTAAGCTGTTCTACCTTAAATTCTTTTAAAAGAGTTTTTCTTGTTATTGTTTCATTTCCTACTTCAGGTCTTCAAGGCATTGGCAGCAGTCCAAAAGAAGGAGCCAATCAAATAAGTACAACACAACAATGCCTCAGTCCTAAACTCTGGACAGCGGCCAGGCAGGCACTTGGGTGATTACATCATCACCCTCAAGGGCCAGAGCTGGTGAGCCTTCCAAGCTAAATTAATTTTTACACTTTCTCATCAACCACAGAAACTTCTACTCCTTCAACTACTAAAGTCAAGTCCACGTACGAAGATGGCCTTCGAACAAAACTAAAATATATTTTAAAAAATTTAACTCCAAAAATAAACATATTAGGTAAGAGTTTTAGGGAACTAAAACATCCATGAATATAGACATACATGTATGATTATACAAATGGTAAATGTTTTTTAATTACATTTAATTTATAACTATATACATATATGTAAATTCTTTGATTTAAAAAAGACTTTTAACTTTAGAAAGGGTAGCTGTATTATAGTGTGTTTACAGGACAGTTCACCATTCTCCAAAGTGTAAACACAAATAAATAAATGACACTTAAAGGACATGAGTAGTAAAAACCACTTTGGTTTTGCTATTCTGTTATGTTATATTGTTACAAACTATTTAAAACATTTAGAAAAAGGAAAGAAAGATCTCATTAATTTTTAAAAATTTTCATTCCATTTGTATGAATCCTCTCTAGGCTTATATTATGTTCTTGAAAGTTTTCTTTTTTGTTAACATACAACTAAACTTTTTTTTAAACAAAGAAGTTTCTGAGAAAATGAATGTTTGCTGGGTTAATGATAAGTCATAAAGCATTGTATGGATGTTGGAAACACAAGAAATCGTTTGGTAACAATCCCATTTATATAGTCTTAAACATTTCAATGAAAATAAATTATATATAGTCTTACTGCATTTGACCCATTTATATTCAAAATCACTTACTTTTTCTGTCCTCTTTGTTTTCGTGGTGCCGAGTTTTGTGTTTTCTCCCAAGTCCCATTGCTGTTGTCATCAACGTCTTTCTTGTTAGAAGGCTGATTTTTCCATGGCAAAATAAACCCAGGCGTTACTCTAAATTGTTTTAAGTCTCCTTGTCCTAAGGAACTTTTTTCACCACAGTAACAAAAAGCGCAGAGCTGTTCACTGGCAAAATGAAAAGGAAGAAAGACAGAGAAGTAGTTTTATTTAACGATTTCAAGTTCCAGACAACTGCAGAAATACTTGTGCTTTAAATACTGTCTTTAGTGCAAGCTAAGTATTTAAATCTATAGTAATTATACATTTACAATTCTATTTTTATACAGCATGATTTTTAGAAATAGTAAATATACCAAAAAATTATATTTTGTACTTAGAAAAACAATTTTCCTTTAAATCTGATTCAAAAAAAAAAAAGTGAAAGTATTAAACAGGAATAAAGTAAAAGCTAAGGTTGGACAAGACAGTATGGTTCAATGGCCACTCAACTTATCCAGCTGTGTAAAGCAAGTGGTAACCAAATTGTATTTAACCAGATGGAACATTGATTATGCATCACACACACACACACACACACACACACACAGATACACAAATATAAGTGGATTTAACAAGCAATTAGTGATGGAGGGGGAGGAAGGGATGGACAGGGTCTAAGACCAGTGGGAACAGGATGAAACTGGAGCAGTGAGACCTTTCATTTGCTACACTGTAACTACGGCAGGTACATGACATCACACACTGATCAAAACTCAGAACTATGTAACACAAAGAATGAACACTACTGCAACTATGAACTTTAATAATAAGGTATCAATACTGGCTTATCAGTTGTAACAAAAACACCACACTAATGCAAGATGCTAACAACACAGGAAATGGAGGCAGGGGAGGGCTGGGAATGGGACTCTTCCATCCGCTTAATTTTTCTGTAAACCTGAAGTTGTTCTAAACAATAAAACCTATTATTTTTTTTTAAGAGACCACTTTAAAAGCTAAAGGACAAAAAACAATATTATTTATGGAAAATGTACTTAGTAAGGAAACTTAGGAACAAAATAGAATGAAAAAGAACCACTCCTCTTGGATATATTTTCTCTTCACAACATATTTATGGCTGCTGCCCTCAAATCTTTCTTCTCAATTATTGAAGTTTCCACTATCACCTCTGTAGTCTCTACCCCAGTCCTGCATTAACAAGTAATAGGAATTATCTACAATCTTTTCAGATGTTTCACACATAAGTTAAATTCATATTGGACCTCTATTGACAAACTGCCTTTAAAAAAAAAAGTTACCTATTTTAAGTTTTTCCAATATTATCTATTTCCATTTTGTAATAAATGTGCTGCCTACTGATACACACACACACACACACACACACACACACACACACACACAATTACATGTGGTCTATTTTCAGAAAAATAAAAGTCCAATGTGGGAAAAGTGTTCTTCTTGCCTCAAGGATGCTATCCACCAATATCCTTAGCCAGTATTTTATTAATTTTTAGTTTTCTTACTTATAATTTTCTTTAGCTATTAAAATTTACATTTTCTTCAGCATACCCTGTTTCTGGTTTGTTTCACTCCCTAGAAACATTACCTATGAGGAGCGACATTCAGATGGACATCAACGTCAACTGACTAGGAAATGGAGCAATAGGTTTAAAGCATTAATACTAACAAAGAACAGTTTAACTTTCAATTTATATCCAAAACTATCACTCAAATGTGATGGTATAATGAAATTCTTCCCAAGTCTCTGTTCAGTTCAGTCGCTCAGTCATGTCCGACTCTTTGCGACCCCATGAACTGCAGTACGCCAGGCCTCCCTGTCCATTACCAACTCCCGGAGTCCACCCAAACCCACGTCCATCAAGTCGGTGATGCCATCCAACCATCTCATCCTCTGTTCATCTCATCCTCATCCTTTTCTTCCTGCCCTCAATCTTTTCCAGCGTCAGAGTCTTTTCAAATGAGTCAGCTCTTCGCATCAGGTGGCCAAAGTATTGGAGTTTCAGCTTCAGCATCAGTCCTTCCAATGAATATTCAGGACTGATTTCCTTTAGGATGGACTGGTTTGATCTCCTTGCAGTCCAAGAGACTCTCAAGAGTCTTCTCCAACACCACAGTTCAAAAGCATCAATTCTTTGGTGCTCAGCCTTCTTCACAGTCCAACTCTCACATCCATACGTGACCACAGGAAAAACCATAGCCTTGACTAGACGGACCTTAGTCGGCAAAGTAATGTCTCTGCTTTTGAATATGCTCTCTAGGTTGGTCATAACTTTTCTTCTAAGGAGTAAGTGTCTTTTAATTTCATGGCTGCAGTCACTGACTTCAGAAATTTCACCACACAACAGATCCACAACGAAAATATTTTTAGAGAACTATCCAAATTATTAAAGAAATAGGAAATGTTACAAGAAATGCAGGATATAAAGACAGACAGCCCAGAGTAATTTATTGCTAAGTTTAAAGGACGCACAAGGGAAACTCCCGGCTTCTGCTCTGGAGGTGGAAAGTCACGGGAGCTCTGGTCCCATGGCCACAACATACAAATTCACTTTTCTCGAACACTTCTGATACAGAAGTCATAGAGCAGCCAATTCACCTGCAACTGAATGAAAGGTGCTTCCAAGAAGAGAGGAGACACAAGCACTTCCTTAACCTGAGGAAGAGGCCCCTGGATGTCGTATAAGCAGGCTTATGAATTCCGCGACAATTTTATAAATTGCTCCAGGCCAAGCAGAGGCGGTATGAGACTGCACGGCATCTGGGACTCGCAGACACACGGTAAACTCTAGCCCCACCACCAGCTTCTCTCCGCACCCCTCCCCAGGGGCTCAGGGCCACCCCTGGGGCCTGGGGAAGAGCCCTGGGAACACACTGGCAATGGGACAAGCCTGGGGGCAGAAGTGCAGCAACTCGGGGAGGAAGGCAGAGACCGAGCCAGATCTTCCTCCTCCACTTTCCCACGGGGAACAAAGGCCACAGGCTGGCAGAGAGAGAGAAAAAGTTTCCACCTGCAGTGCTCAAGACCGGCTGCAGATGGAGGAACATTGGCAGTGGGGGGGAACGGGGGGAGGAGACCTCCACTGTGGAGGAGCAGCAAGGCTCTGTCCTAGACCCAGACCAGGCCAGGTCTCCAACGGGCCCCCAGGACAGAGAAACACCTTGTTCACCTGCGAGCAAAGGTGAATCAGAACAAGGAATGTCCTGCCAATCCATTCCACACCACGAGTGGGAATGCAAAACAGCACAGCTACACTGAAAAATACTGCAGCATTTTTTAAAAATTACTTCTCTCTTAGGTATTCAGCTAAATGAAATAAAAACGCTATGTTTCACATCAAAACCTGCAAGTGAATATTTATCCCAATTTTATTCCTAACTGCCTCAAAGTAGAAACTACCCAAATATCCCTTAACCGGGAAATGATAAACTGCAGCAGGCACCATAAAACAAAAGCCACCTCAGCAATAAAAAGCAAACAGCTACTGACATGTGCAACCACACAGACGACTCTCTGAAGCATAATGCCAAGTTAAAAGCCAGAATCAATCAAAAGGACACACGATTCACAATTCTGTTCACATGATGTTATTGCAAAGCCAGAACTACAGGGTCAGAAAATAGGTAAGAAGATGGGGTCAGGGGCGACAGCAAGTGAGCCTGGGAGTTTTTCGGTGTGACGGAACTGTTCTTTACCTTTGTGGTGGTGATTATATAACAGTATGCGACTGTCAGAACCCACTAAATGGGTGAATCTGACTGTATATAAACTAAAGCTGAGTTTCTAAAAATAAGCAAAAGGTTGGGGGGCCAACAAAGAAAACAGAAATAAGATGTATTTAAATCATTAGAGAATGAAGTGCTAAGTGATCAATGCAAAGAGATATGAAAATGATAAGGCATTTATACTGCTAAATCTAAGCAATCAATTAGGACTGTAAATCTGAAGTTCTTTCAAAATGAAATTCATAAAGAAACATGGTCAAAGCTACGGTTTCTCCAGTAGTTAGGTACAGATGTGAGAGCTGGAGCACAGAGAAGGCTGACCACAGAAGAATTGATGCTTCTGAACTGTGGTGTTGGAGAAGACTCTTGAGAGTCCCTTGGACCGCAAGGAGATCAAACCAGTCCATCCTAAAGGAAATCAATCCTGAATATTCACTGGAAGGACTGATGCTGAAGCTGAACCTCCAATACTTTCGCCACCTGATGCCAAGAGTTGACTCATTGGAAAAGACCATGATGCTGAGAAAGACTGAAGGCAAGAGGAGAAGGGGACAGCAGAGAATGAGATGATTGGATGGCATCATCGACTCAATGGACTGGAGTTTGAGGAATCTCAGGGAGACAGTGAAGGTGAAGGAAGCCTGGAATGGTGCAATTCATGGGGTCGCTAGGAGTCAGACATTATTTAGTGACTGAACAACAACAAAAAATGTCTTGGGAATTCCCTGGGGTCCAGTGGTTAGGACTCAGCACTTTCACTATAAACTGTGGAAAATTCTGAAAGAGATGGGAATACCAGACCACCTGACCTGCCTCTTGAGAAACCTATATGCAGGTCAGGAAGCAACAGTTAGAACTGGACATGGAACAACAGACTGGTTCCAAATAGGAAAAGGAGTACGTCAAGGCTGTATATTGTCACCCTGCTTATTTAACTTCTATGCAGAGTACATCATGAGAAACGCTGGGCTGGAAGAAACACAAGCTGGAATCAAGATTGCCAGGAGAAATATCAATAACCTCAGATATGCAGATGACACCACCCTTATGGCAGAAAGTGAAGAGGAACTAAAAAGCCTCTTGATGAAAGTGAAAGAGGAGAGTGAAAAAGTTGGCTTAAAGCTCAACATTCAGAAAACAAAGATCATGGCATCCAGTCCCATCACTTCATGGCAAATAGATGGGAGACAGTGGAAACAGTGTCAGACTTTATTTTTTTGGGCTCCAAAATCACTGCAGATGGTGATTGCAGCCATGAAATTAAAAGACGCTTACTCCGTGGAATAAAAGTTATGACCAACCTAGATAGCATATTCAAAAGCAAAGACATTACTTTGCCAACAAAGGTCCATCTAGTCAAGGCTATGGTTTTTCCAGTAGTGATGTATGGATGTGAGAGTTGGATTGTGAAGAAAGGTGATGCTTTTGAACTGTGGTGTTGGAGAAGACTCTTGAGAGTCCCTGGCACTGCAAGGAGATCCAACTAGTCCATTCTAAAGGAGATCAGTCCTGGGTGTTCTTTGGAAGGAATGATGCTAAAGCTGAAACTCCAGTACTTTGGCCACCTCATGCGAAGAGTTGACTCATTGGAAAAGACTCTGATGCTAGGAGGGATTGGGGCCGGGAGGAGAAGGAGACAACAGAGGATGAGATGGCTGGATGGCATCACCGACTCGATGGATGTGAGTTTGAGTAAACTCCGGGAGTTGGTGATGGACAGGGAGGCCTGGCTGCGATTCATGGGGTCGCAAAGAGTTGGACAGGACTGAGAGACTAGACTGAACTGAACTGAAAGGTACAGAGAGACCATCTATAATCTCTTTGCCCCCAGGTTTTCCCTCTTCATGGGTAGAAAATCTTTAAAGCATTGCAGTGGGATAGACTAGGCTTTTGTTCCAGTTGTTCTTCTGCTAAGTCTTCTGTCTATGTTGGTGTTTCTCTTGGGTGGGAGATTTCTAGTCCTGAAGGCTCCACATTATAGGACATCCAGTAAACTTGGATTGCAAGCCACTCTTAGCAAAGCCATAGTACACTTGCTTTAAAGCAGGCTGCCTCAGCCTAAAACTCCTCTGTCTCATAGGACCATCATGAAGACGGCATGAAATCACAAACACATGCCAACATCCTGTTTTTTTCCTACCATTTGCCATTATTGATATCCTAGTCTCGCTAGGCCCATAGTCTGTGTTCCAGACCCCAGCAACAATTTCAGGATCAGCTTCCAAGGAAGTCACTGCTGTCTACCCCAGTTTTTCTGCTCAAACCTACACCTAATGACCTTCACAGTGTTCTTGTCTATATACAGCTCTTTTTCTTAATCCTTTGCCTGGATGCTTCAGCCACCTTCAGCCTCCCTGATCCAGCTTCAGACAAGTCAGCTATATAAAACTTATATCCCTCAAACCTCTTTAAATTTTACCAAGATAATATCAAATTTTTCATTATGTAATTGAGTAGTCTGTATAACTGCACAAGCCCCTCTATATCCCTTGTGCTTGGAAATATCCCTGATCTCTGCATGCAAGAACACAGGTACTAATAAAAAGAATAATTTTGACTTAATTGAAATTAAAATCTTCTGCTAAACAAAAGACACTATTTTTCCTTGGTTGTGTGGCTTGTGAGATCTTAGTTCCTCGATCAGGGATCAAACCCAGGCATTCAGCAGAGAAAAGGTGGAGTCTTAACCACTGGACCACCAGGGAATTCCCAAAAAGACACTATTAAGAATGTAGAAAGACAAGCCATAGACTGGAAGAAAATATCTTCAGTATAAATATTTGACAAAGGACCCAGATACATTAACTGGTAACAACCCAACTGTCCGTCAACTGAAAAATGAATGAACAAACTGTGGTCCATTCATAGAATGGAATCCTCAGCACTGAAAAACATACTGCTAGTATATAAAATGACATGCATGAATCTTGAAACAATCTTTAGCAAAAGTGAAGTGAGTGGTAATTGCACAGTCATGTCTGACTCTTTGTGACCCCATGGATTGTAGCCTGCCAGGCTCCTCTGTCCATGGGATTCTCCAGGCAAGAATACTGGAGTGGGTTGCCATTTCCTTCTCCAGGGTCTTCCCAACCCAGGGATTGAACCCTGGTCTCCTGCGTTGCAGGTAGATTCTTTACTTATCTGAGCCACCAGGGAAGCCAGACACAAAAGATACTGCAAAACAGTATATGTATACTATAATAATAGGCAAAACTAATTTCTGGTAATAGAAACCAGAGTAGTGATTTCAGTAAAGACTGGAAAAAAAGGATCAGAGAACTTTCTGGAGTGATGGAAATGCCCTATATCTTGATCTAGTCGGTGATCATACAAATGTATACATTTGTAAAAAATAATTGATTTCTTCAGTTAAGGTATGTGCATTTTTCTTAACATTTAAATAATATCTCAATAAAATGATTTTTTAAAAGTGAGACAGAGGGCTTCTCTGGTGGCTCAGTGGTGAAGAATCCACCTGCCAAAGCAGGATACATGTATTCGATCCCTGATCTGGGAAGATCCCACAAGCCACACAGTGACTAAGCCCACAACTATCGCGCTTGTACTCTAGAGCCAGGGAACCACAACTACCGAAGCCCGCGTGCCCTAAAGCAACAAAAGCCACCACAAAAAGAAGTCCGCACACCACAGCTGCTGCAACTAGAGAAAGCCAACATGCAGCAATGAAGACCCAGGGCAGCCAGAACAAATGCAATAGCTCAGATCTCCTCATCAGAGCCTGGGGAAGGCCAGGCTCAGCTCAGGAGGCTGGGCAGGAGAGGCTGGGATGTGGCTAGTGGAGACTCAGGGCATGTCACCCTGCACAAGTCGACACTGGTGGCTTCCCTGGCATAATCAGGGTTCGCAAGGCAAGACAGTGACTTGTGGCAGATCTCACCTATCCTGGGTGGCCAGGAAAAAGAGCAAGGCTCATTCTATCCCAGTTAACCGTGAGCGTCCTAACAGGGTTACAGGAAAGGACTGAACACAGCCTTGAGAGTGAATATGAGTACTTTCCGCCTTGACTACTCAAAGCATTATCGTCCCTACTCCATGGTCTGTTCATTTACAGGCTCATAAGAAATGGGAGAATATCTTTAACGTTCCTAATCCTGGACTTCACCCCTGTTTTCTTAAACCCTGGCCTCATTGTACTTTCTGGGGTACAGTCTGCCCTCAGTCACAGGTGCCACAGCTGCAGCTACTCTAATCCCACCTCTGGCAGAGCCCTGAACTCCTCTAGCTCAGGAGGCACCTTGTGGAGGCTTGAGAGTCTATCCTCAAAGATGTCATGAATTATACTGGGGCAGGGAGATTACATGTTGTCTCTGTTATTATATATATATATATATAAGTGTATAATAAGATATATTTAAAAATATATATTAAATATATATATATATAGTGTGTATGTATGTGTGATGCTAAAGGGTCTCTGAACACAAAACTAGATTGTTGTTTCTTCCTCCTAAGTTCCCCTGTGCCCTCTAATGGGGTTCAGGGAACATGTCTATTAAGGCACTGCTGCTGCCAAGTCGCTTCAGTCGTTTCCGGCTCTGTGCGACACCATAGATGGCAGCCCACCAGGCTCGCCCGTCCCTGGGATTCTCCAGGCAAGAACACTGGAGTGGGTTGCCGTTTCCTTCTCCAATGCATGAAAGTGAAAACGGAAAGTGAAGTCACTCAGTTGTGTCTGACTCTTAGCAACCCCATGGACTGCAGCCTACCAGGCTCCTTGGTCCATGGGATTTGCCAGGCAAGAGTACTGGAGTGGGGTGCCATTGCCTTCTCTGTTAAGGCACTAGCCACACTCAAAGATAAGCAAGTCCCAAGGAACTCATAGCCCGACCAAGGAGGAGAGGGAGGGAAGATGGGAGAGACTGAGCCACAGAACATAATTTCTTATAATTCCAATGAGTCATGACAAAAGTTGTAAGCGAGATGATTCTTTTATATCCCTTGGGGAATGAGAAAGTAGGGCTGGTAAGGTTTTGTTCAAGTGAGAAAGAAGGTGGAGGGAATTGCAAAGGAATAAAAGGAGTAGAGTAGGGAGAAGTGGAAATAGGAAGGCAGTCAATCTTCCTTCACACTGGAGAGAGGAACTATGCATATATTTTCAAAGGATATAATCATCACCCTTTAGTAGTTTCTGCAGTAGCTTTTGAAAAATTAATTGCAATACACTTGAGTCTGTACTGAACCCTTTCAAGAAGAAACTAGAAAAGGAAGGCTGAGGTCCAGAGGTGCCCAAGTCAGTTGATGTTAAGTCAAGTTGATATTACGTCACTCCAGCCTCGAGAGAGGGATATCCTTATCTTACCATAGAAACTCAAGGCGAATCTGGTTATTTTTTCAAAAAGGAAAATCGTTAATGTTTCTTCTAACAATATACAAGAGTTATATACCAAAAAAAAAAAAAGAAAGAAAAGGCCTTCATAAATTTATTCCCAGGAGATAACTGTCATCAACAGACCTTTTTGGATTTGGACTAAGCAGGTTCTTCACTATATGTAACAGAAAAGGACTCTAGGTACCTTACGTAGAAAAGGGGCTTATTAGGAGGCTCTTACATAGTTCATAATAGCAGAGGGAAAGCAAACTCAGAAAGATGGGCAAGAATGAAGGGAAACTAGGCAACCAGGAACCTGCCAAGGTCAGGATCCTGGACAATCTATTAAGGATGCCGCATCTGCTGCCCGTGGACATGGCATGGCTGCCATCACTGCCTCTGGGACTCGGCGTCACAGCCACCACCAGCAGCCAGCTAAGTTCTAAAATGTTCCTGCTTCTGGATTCTAAGTCCAACTGGCTAGGGTAAGGACATATACTTTCACTCTGGCAGCCAGGAGCCTGGAGAGTGAGTATGTCACACAGCTCTGCTGTCACCCAGTCCCACAGTGTTGAATCCCTCAAGAAATCATATGGCCCAGGGCAAATACTCATTGTATCTGTATGCATCCAGCTTTCCTGTTTGTGTGTAAGTGAGATTTTATTATACACACTAATTGGTAAGTAGATTTGTTTTTGGTTTGTTTTGGACAGTGTATCTCTCCATGCCAATACAATAATTTCCCCTTAAATTCTTGCACAGTATGTATTGTATAGATATTGTCAATATTTATTTAATCAATTTTCACACGATGGACATTTATTTTTATTCTTTACTATTATAAACCACACAGCTGAGAACATTCTTGACCAACTGGCACTCATCCTAGTAGTCCCTAAGGGTAAAGTTCCAAAAGCGAAACTGCTGAGCAAATGGCCTATAAAATTATCCGTCGCCAGATCGACCTTAAGAGACATGATCCATTTACACCTTAACTAAAACTTATGAGAAAGTCCAAAATCGACTCTTTCACTGATCTGCTTCTAATTTTGTTAGAAGGAACCATCCACCAAGTAGCAGGAGAGGGAAATGGAAGTGAGACGCTCTGGGCTAATTTCTTGGCGCTCTAGCCACGAGGAACGCCAAGGAATCAGGTGGGGCGCACTTCCTGGCAGCGATTCGCGCTCGGGGCACCACGGCCTTGAACCGCATTCGCCCCACGTGCCAGTCGGCTTCCTTCCCGGCTCCGCCAAGATAACCTATCCAGAGCACCCTTTGTGTAAATAAATAAACAATAAGAAGCCCAGGACGGGAGCGCCGAGCCTCCTGCTCGTGAGCTGGAGGTCAGAGCCGGCCCTCTCAGGTCCAGCATTGCTAAGACTGATCCCGCCAGCCTGCCGCACTCCGTGCTTCCCCAAACCCGGGGAGGACCCCTGGGGGACAGCAGAGAGAGAGGCGACAAGAAATGACACCCCGGGACCGGGAATGTATGGGACGCCGGGGATGCAGAAGCCCTCGCCGCTCCGCTTCGGCCCGCTCCTGCGGCTCGGGGCCCAGAGCCCCCAGTTAGCGCCGGCGGACACCGGACATCTACTGCTGCTTTCTAAAGGCAGCCTCACGCGCCCGCTATGTGGCTTGAGAAGACTCCCGGCCGCCTAAAGCAGCCAGCAGGTCCCATGGTGTAATGGTTAGCACTCTGGACTTTGAATCCAGCGTCCGAGTTCAAATCTCGGTGGGACCTCTCCAGACCTTTTGGTTCTATAATTCCTATTTTGGAGGCCTCCGGCGGTAGGCAGATCTCGTGCTGTGGCTTCTCCGCAGTGACCTGTCGGACCGCGGTTTAGGCTTCCTGGGTCTTTCTCAAGATGCTTCCATTTCAGGGTCGGCCTGAAGGTTGCCGCACGCATGCGCAAGAGCCCGGGCGGAAAAGTAAGCGTGTCCGTGGGACTCGGAGCGGGACTTAACCTTGCAGGGACTGCCAAAGGCGCCCGGAGGGTCTCCGGGATCCTGCTTCCGGCGGGGACCAGCAGCCGGCTTCGGGTCTGGGAGACGCCCCCTGCCCGCGCAAGCTGCCTAGAATCCTTCTTCCCATTGGCTAACGTGCCAAACATTCTGCTAAATGGCCCGAGCGAGCCGAGGGTGGGGGAATAACCGGCGTTTGGGGATCGCTCCGCCCGGAAGTCGGTCTGATACTGAAATCTGTCTGTCTGGACTGCCTGCCACACTGGGAGTAGACTTTGGGGTTGTTTGTGAGTTTCAGTCGGAAAAAAAAAAAAAATCCCTAAGTCAAGGAATCCGTTCTTCAGTCCGTTTCGGCCGGTCAGGCTATCTGCTAGCGCTTTCTCGTCGTATCGATGGGCTGTTTCTCCCAAGCGGACGATAGGGATCCCCGTGGGATTCACCCACAAGGCTGAGCGAATCTCTTCTGGCGAATTCGCCCAGGGTCGGTATTTGGGTGCTGAGCACGCGCACGTGATTTGCAGGAAAGGTTGTACCTCTGGGATAGACGCGAAGAGAAGGGAATGGAGTGTTGTCTTCTGGGTTGGTATCTGGGTTTTAAGAGCTGTCTGTCTCTCGGGAATAAGTGACGAGGGAGCCCGCTGACGCATTTGTGATCTCCCTACAGGATGACTAGCACTGTGATTCTGTGGTCGCGCGCCTTGGGAGAATGCCATGGAAACAGAATACTCGCTCCGCTCTTCCCTTCTCTCATCCTGAGCACCCTTCCTCCCCACCCACCCCACACACTGCTTAAACATTTGAATGGGTTTGTGTGTATGGGCGATCCTAGCTTCAAAAATACCTAGGCATGAGATGTGGGAGGACCTGCACTATCAAATATTAAAGTTTATTATCAACTCAAGCTGTAGGAATTAAGACAGTGTGGTACTAGGGCAGGGAAAGACAAAGATACGAGTAGAACAGAATAGAGAGCCCAGATACAGATGTACACATACTTGGACAGTGATTTATGATAAATACAGTACAACAGAGCAGTGGGAAAAGGGCCTTTTTTCAATAAACTATTCTGGGATCATTGAGTGTCCATGTGGAAAAATATAGAATCAAATTTCTCCCAGTTTACAATAACACAGCAGTACATTCTAGATGAATTATAGACTTTAGTGTGAAAAAGAAAAGCGATAAAGTTTTGGAACACAACGCAGGGGCATATCTTCATGATCTCAGGGTAGAGAAAGTCTTCTTAAGACACAAAAGATTCTACAAGCTTGATATATATCACCATAGTAATATGATATTCTATGTTCTTATCAAAAGACCCCAATAAGGAAGTGAAAAATTAAGCCATAGAAAAGGAAAATATATTTGTAATGCATAACTGACAGTTTGTATCTAGAGTATATTAAAAACTCCTAAAATTCAATAAGAAAAAAAAAACCTAATGGAAAATTACAAAAAACTTGAACTGGCACTTCATTTAAAAAAAAAAAGGAAATCCAAAATAACCAATACACATGAGAAGATGCAACACATCAATCATCAAAAAAAATGCAAATTAAAAGCCCAGTGAGACACTATTACACACTTACCAGACTGACAACGCTGAACGTTGGGTTTCCCTGGTGGCTCAGATGGCAAAGAATCACTGCCTGCAGTGAGGGAGACCAGAGTTCAATCACTGGGCCGGACGATGCCCTGGAGGAGGGCTATGGCAACCCACTCCAGTATTCTTGCCTGAAGTCGGACATGACTGAGCGACTAAGCATACAGCACATGCTGAATGTTACCGAGATTATGAATACTGTGAATTCTCGGAAGAGTGTAAATTGGTGAGAAGTTGAAGGTATCATACCATGTAATCTTGCAATTTTACTCGTGTGTGTGTGTGTTAAGTCGCTTCACTCATGTCTGATTGTGACCCTATGGACTGTAGCCACCTCAGGGGGCTCCTCAGTCTGTGGGATTCTTCAGGTAAGGATGCTGGCGTGTGTTACTCCAGGGGATCTTCCCAACCCAGGAATCAAACCTGAGTCTCTTACATCTCCCGCATTGGCAGGCAAGTTCTTTATCATTAGTGCCACCTAGGAAGCCCATTTCTACTCCTGAAAGAAGTGAAGGTCTCTCAGTCGTGTCCAACTCTTTGTGACCCCATGGACTCTAGCCTTGCAGGGTCTTCTGTTCATGGAATTCTCCAGGCAAGAACACTAGAATGGGGAGCCGTTTCCTTCTCCAGGGGATCCTCCCAACCCAGGCATTGAACCCAGGTCTCCCAAATTGCAGGTGGATTCTTTACCATCTCTGCCACCAGGGAAGCCCTAGATAGTGTGTTTACTCCAAGACAGCATATTAAAATGCAGACATCACTTTGCCTCCAAAGGTCTGTATAGTCAAAGCTATGGTTTTTCCTGTAGTCATGTATGGATGTGAGAGTTGGACTATAAAGAAGGCTGAACATGGAAGAATTGATGCTTTCAAATCGTGGTGCTGGAGAAGACTCTTGAGAGTCCCTTGGATAGCCCAGAGATCAAACCAGTCAATCCTAAAGGAAATCAACCCTTCAGGGGTTCATTGGAAGGACTGATGCTGAAGCTGAAGCTCCAATACTTTGGCCACCTGATGTGAAGAGCCAAATCACTGGAAAAGACCCTGATGCCAGGAAAGACTGAGGACAGGAGGAAAAGGTGTCAGGACAACAGAGGATGAGATGGTTGGATGGTATCATCAACTCGGTGGACATGAGTTTGAGCAAACTCCAGGAGATAGTGAAGGACATGGAAGTCTAGCGTGCTGCAGTCCACGGGGTAACAAAGAGTCACACGCACTTAGTGACAACAACAACATATAGCCACAGAAATGTTTGCTTCTGTGCACTTAGAGACGTGTAAGAGTGTTTTTGTCAACATAATAGCCAAGCTTGGAACTCAAATGTCCACCTACAGTAGAATGGATGAATAATTTGCAGTAAGGCCACACAATGGGATATCACACAGCAACAAAACAAACGGCCAACTCCATGCGGCAAAATGGATGAATAATTTTTTCAAAATATGTTGAACAAAAGAAGATAGGTAGGAAGATCAAATTATTCCATTTGTTTAAAATTTCTAAACAGGAAGAACTGTTTTATTGTCTAGAGCTACAAACTTGAATAGTAAAATTATCCAGCAAAGCAAAGAAGTAATTCACATGTAAGTGAGGGTATGGAATATTTTGGGGAAGAGAGAGGGCTGTGGTTGGAAGGGGGCCACCAGTAGTCTTCCAGGGGTACTAATACTATTGTATTTTTTGTCCTTGGGTGGAAGTTACATACATTGTTCACTTACAGTTTTTTGTTAAAATGCACATTATGTTGTATGCACTATTCTGAACCTGTGCTATATTTCTTAATTTAGAAAGCCAAAAAGTGATAAACAACAAGGTCCTACTGTATAGCGCAGGGACCTATAAATTCATATCCTGTGATAGGGGCTTCCCAGGTGCCAGTGCAGGAGCTATGGGTTTGATCCCTGGTCTGGGAAGATCCCACATGCCGTGCAGCAACTAAGCCCATGTGGCACAGCCGTTGAGCCTTTAACCCTAGAGCCCCAGAAAAGCACACGCCACCTCACGCTATTGAGACCACACGCCACCTCAACAAGAGCAGCCACCACAATGAGAAGGCCACACAGTGCAGCTAGAGAGTAGCTCCCACTTGCAGCAGCTAGAGAAAAGCCTGGGCAGCAATAAAGGCCAGGCACAGCCAAAGATACATAAAATCATTTTTAAAATGTATCCTGGGATAAACCATAGTGGAAAAGAATATGAAGAAGAATGTATTTGTATATATGTGTGTAACTAAATCCTTTGCTATACAGCAGAAATTAACATTGTAAATCAACTATACTTCAATAAAATAAATTAAAAAACAAGACAATAAACAAAGAAGTCAAGAAGATATGTTTCTGCCCTGGTCATAGATGAGGAATTTGATATCAAAGTTTGTCCACAGAGAGAGAGTCAGGATAAAGCTACTGTCTCTGTTCTGAGCCATCTGAACCATATTCAGAGGATCAGGTTCGATTCTAGGGATCACACAAAAGCACGGATAAATTTCATCCTGCTGCTAACTGGGTGACTGCATTGGGGTAAGAAGTTGAAATGCTCTGAAATTGTGACTATGTGAGGTGATAAATGTGTTAACTAAAATTATTGTGATAACCATCTGGCAGTATATAATATATAAAATCATTACTGTTGTACACCTAAAACATACATTGTTATATTTCAATTATATCTTAATAAAGCTGGGAACAATATTCTGTGCCTCATCTGTAAAAGGATAACAGTGCCTTTTACCTGGCAGTGCTGTGAGAGTTAGTAAAATTGTAAGCAAAAAGTCCTTTTCTCTGTGTCTGTAATGATGACTGCTAGAAAGATAACCAGAATAATAAAAACTCAGACTCTTGAGAAAAGAATAAATGCTCATATGGGAAGGAAAATAAAATTTAGAGGACACTTGTTGGTTGCCAGTTTATTTGCCTAGTTATTCCTAATCTTGGTTGTAACAGAGGCAGAGAGAATGAGCACTCACGGGTGGAAGTTAAAGGGGCAAATGGGAAGAACTTTCTGACAATCTGAGCTGTCTATCAATGGAACAGGCTTGAGAAATTTTGAGCTTTTGGTGCCTGGAAACTCAGGGGTTGTAGGATGCTGCACTGAAATAGAGGTGCCCTGCCTTCCACCCGAAGGTCTGATTCTGCTGTGAATCTTCGCGCCCGCTCAGGACTTACTCACCAGGACCTATCTCATCATTGCTCTGGTGACTTTCACCATTTTTTTTGTCTCTACCAAGATCCTCAGTAAGGCGTTTTATATTGCTAACCATTCACACATACACGAAGCTGAAATAGAAGTTTGAGAAACAATATTTACCTTTATTTCATGTAAAAGTACACTCTCATATTTTCTATGGTTTTTATTTATTTTTTTAAGTTTATCACAATCTACTAAGTTGATATCACAGCTACTCACTAATGGTTCTGAACACACCACCATGCCCTCTTCCTTCCCCTACTAGCTCAGCTTTGCTGAGACAACCCCACCCGCTGCCCCACATTTCCTTCCCTTTCCAGTCCCAATATCTGAGAGGAGAACTTCTCTCTCTGCCTCTCCAACAGTGTAAGGAGCCCTTCCCCTTGGTTTTATTCCTGTGAAGGGCCCCTAAGGACAGCATTGTCTGAAACATACTGCCTACAGGATGTCCTTGCCTGGAGTGAACAGCAGAGGGACCAACAGAGCTTCAGGACCTCCAGGGAAGGCCGGTCTGCGCCTAGGCCAGCCTATTCCTTATGTTAGATGCCCAGGGCTGTCCATTCATTATCTTGTTTATTCATTTGTACATGACATAGTGTGTATTCGACACACAATGCTTGGCCCATAATAAGCCTATAGAGTCACACAGTTATTCCACGCCCATTCGTTGAGCACCTACTATGTTCTAGGTGCTGGAAAACAAAAAAGTCAAAGACTTGATACCTGCCCTCAAGGAGCTTGAAACTTGACTAGTAAATGGAAGATTAAAAGCATAAAATAAGGGACTTCGCTGTTGGTCCAGTGGCTAAGACTCCCTGCTCCCAATGCATGGGGCCTGGATTCGATCCCTGGTCAGGGAGCTAGATTCCACATGCCACAACTAAAGATCAAAGATCCTGCATGCCACAACTAAGACCTAGCACAGCCAAATAAATAAAATTTAAAAAATAAAAATATAAAATAAACGAGAGTGAAATGAAAGATTATAGGCTCGGGGGTACATGTGGACACAAAGGTAAATGAAATCCATCTAGGTAAGGTTAAAAACAGAAATCCAGACCAAAGCTCAGAACAGTATGTAAGTGCTACCATTTTGTAAAAAGGGGGAGAATGTTTATATGTGTTGGCTTACATATGCATAAAAGATTTCTAAGAGCATATCTGATAAGTGGGTAACATTGGTTTCTCCCGGAAGGAGTCTAGCAGGAAAGGAGGGAGGGGTTGTTCATAGCATGCCTTTTACACCTCTCAAATCCTACACTACCTAATTTTCTTGTCTTTTTTGGTTGTGCCGCATGGCACGTGGGATCTTAGTTTCCCTACCAGGGAAGGAACTCATGCCCCTGCAATGGGAGCACAAAGTCCTAACTGAAACCATTTACCCCAGATTGGGACTTCAACCCATGTGTCAGTACTTGAACCCAGCCAGAACCTAGTCTGACACTCGAACTGAGGAGGCCAGGACTCAAATCCAGCCGAAATCCTGCTTGGGACTTGAACCTGTGATTTTTTTCATTAGAATCACTCACTTGGTGTCTGGACTTACTGAGGTTCAGGTTCTTTGCATTTCATCACAGAAAGAATTCAGTGAGAGACAAAGTGATAGGTAAGAAGTGGATTTTATTCAGAGAGAAACACACTCCACAGAGTGCGGGCCATCCAGAGGGTGAGTGCGGTAGCCCTGAAGTGTGGTGTGATTAGCTTTTATGAGCTGGGTAATTTCATAGGCTAATGAGTGGAAGAATTGTTCCAGTTACTTGGGGAAGGGGCGGGGATTTCCAGGGGTCGGGCCACTGCCCGCTTTTTGGTCTTTGATGGTCGACCTTGGAACTGTCATGGTGCCTCTGGGTGTGTCTTTTAGCTTGCTGCTGTGTTACAGTGAGCGCATACCAAGGATCAAGATCTAGTCAGGTTGACTTGTCTGCCATCTTGGACCCATTTGGTTCTAATTAATTTATGTTGTGCCCCTGGGCTATGTCATTCTTTCAAAGTTTGTACCCTGCCTTCTCCCCTCCTGTTTCATAACTGCTGGAGGGGATTCAATGAACTACCTAATTTTGAATGACTTATTCATTCAGTCATAAAGGAGAGATTATGGGAAAGCAGTATAACTCTACTGAATTAGCTGGATACAGACAGTATCTCAAGCACAGGAGGAATTAAGAAAAGCTCCACTGATGGAGACCTGGGGTCAAGTGGGGGGAACAGTGGGGAGAGCTGAGGCCTCAAGGGTAAGCAGGGCCCTCCTCCCCAACCTTATGGTGTGGGATGACGGGCCTTGGCGCTAAACCCACAAGTCTTGGCTTGGTTTTACAGGAGGTAAGCAAGGCAGCCACAAAGAAACACAGCAGCCAAGGGGTGGGGGTGGAGGGGACAGGGTGAGGGGAGCTCTGTGCAAGGCTGCTGGAGCAAAGGGATAAACAGAGGAATGGGTGGAGGAGGTAGAAGGGAGACTCTTTAAGAATTTGCATCTGATTAGACAGCACGGGGGGCGCGGGCAGAGTCTGCAGCTCTTCTAGGCCTTTCTGTCTTCTCTTGGCCTCTCTGGTTTGTGTCCTCAGCTCTGATGCTGCAGGTGATGTCATCCACGTCACCCATTTCCGTGGTCTGATAGAGCAAACTCAGACGGGCCAAGGGGACGCTGAGAAACTACCACAGAGTCGCCTCCACTACCGGCCCACCCCCAGCTTCTAACCCTCAGAACTGGCGGAGGAGGGCCAGGAGTATCAGCATTTCAACGCTATTTTAAACCCCACTTTCAACCTTGCTCCTGGATAAGCGTCCTGCCTTCTCCACTAGGCGGAGGCCTCTGTCTCCCCACACAGAACCGGACGCGTCATCTGTGGGTCCAAGACAGAATGAAAGTGTAGGACCTGCAGTCAAAAATTAAGAATTTCGAGATGGAGGCAGCAGGGTGTTAAACCAAGCAAGGGCCTTCCTAAGCAGGAGGCCCTGTGTGACGGCTCAGGTGGAATAATACACCCATAAAGCTGGTCTAGTCTCCCAGTCTTCGGTTCAGGTGGGGAACTGGTAGGAGGCAGCAGGGGCTTTGACTAACTTTCCCAGAGGCCCTGAGGCCCAGATTGGGTAATTGCCCTCTGCCTGAGGCCCCAACAGGCCAAGCAGATAAGACCCCAC
>SJXQ01007415.1:727646-743192 GCA_006408695.1 Aepyceros melampus | reverse complement strand
GCAGGATTTCAAGCTGCAGGCAGTCCTAGGAGCTGAGTCTGGAATGAACTAGTCACCTGTCCCCACTTCCCCTCTCCTCCTTCTGATGCCTGGGAATCCCATTCTGGGAGCCCCTGGTGAATGTGCAGTGTGGAAGAAAGGTGATAGAGAATTTGAAACTTGGGAATCACTCAGGTTGATGTTTGCTGACCCGGAAATCAGGAGTTCAAGGGCATCCTCCTGCCCCTTTTCCTGGCATCATTTTACTCCTCAGGGTCATCAGAATTTCAGTGATTCCATCTCTGCTTGGAGTCCTTACACCTCTGACCCACTCTGCTTGGCTTTTTCACTGCCCTCTTCCTCATTTCAGTGAAGCAAAGGTCCCTAGGGTTTTGCTGGTCTCATCACGTGTCCATCATCGGGATGCTGGCGGGCTTACAGAATAAGGGCTGGTCTGGTGAAGGCCCAGTTTGGTGTCATCGTGTTCCAAAGACGGGCTGTGAAGAGGGCTCCTGGATGTGCTCTGATCTGAACCGGTAACAACATCCATCAGAGGCTTCCTTTCAGCCAAAAGGCTCAGGAATCTGTGGGATGGAACTGGAGAGGGGTGGCTCAGATTACTTTAATGACCCACCCTCAGAACACCAAACTCTCCTCTGCTGAACTTCCTAATATGAAGGAAGGAATGCTGCCACCAGGGCACAAGATACTAATTCCTTCCAAGTGAAAGCTGGGATTGCCCTCAGCCACTGAAGACTCCTCTGGCTCTACGAAAACAGAAAAGGGAGTCAGGGTGTTGGGCCTATCACTGACCTTGAGGTCCTATGATTGTCATCATATCTTAGGGGCTCAGAAGGGTATAGGTGGAATCAAGAGAACCCCTGGGGCACTGAGCCCTGAGTAAAGGTATAAGAAGAAAGGTAGGGAATCTCCAGAGAAAGAGAACCAGGGATGGCTGTCTTGACATAAGAGAAGCCATTTTTGGCCTGAGCTATTTTGTGATCAAATCTGGTCACAATGCTTGCCTTTGGACAGGTCTCCTGAATTAAATATCTTGAGGGAACAGAAGAATGCAACAACAAATGACTATTATCAGGCTAGAGAAGTTACCATAGTAAAGATAATATATCAGTTGTAAAGATTTCCAGGTCTGTTTCACTGGTAAGGATTAGCCTGAAGCGCTCAAACCTCCAGATCAACTGGAACATAAGGAGTGATGATGTTGACATTTTCTGACCCTTGTGGCTTCAGTTAACTCAGCTTGGATTTTTGTGGATACTTCGTAAATGTGCATGTATCCTTAGTTTAAAAATTCTCCAATTTCTGTTTTGGGAAAGATCCCTGGTGTTCTCTTTTACTGTGCTGTAAGTAATAAATCCTTCTCCTGCTCTTTGGCTTAGTTATGTCTTTTAGCTTGACCAAGAGGTAGCCTGGGTTTTTTGGGTAACCACTGCTCTACCTGGATCCTCAATAAGCGTTCAGAGTCCTGAGGAATGAAGGTTGGAGTCAGCCTCCTGAACCAAGAACTCCAACCAAGAAGGAGGCTATAGTCGGTGACCTACACCCATGTGACTGTAGTCTCCATCTGTTTTTCCCTTCTTACTGGAATATTAACACTTCTTCATTTTAAAAAATTAGAAGATGCATTGTATTTAAATATTTTCTCTTTCTCGCCTCTCCTCTTTTCCTGGTCTTGGGCAATGTATTGGAGTGGCTGCATTTATTATTGAGATTGCAGAATGGTGAAGCAAAGTTACTGTGGAATTGGGAAAGGAGTGGACAGTCCCTGGGAGACCCTGAATTCTGACCAGTGGCCCATGAGCTTACCAGTAGGAGCAGGACAAGCCCCAGGGCTATGGCCCACTGGGGAGGGGCTGAGGGAGCTTGCAGCTCTGAATCAGATGAATGTATTATGTTAGGTTTGTTTGCAAATACTTGCTTTCAATCCTTCTCTCTCACCCCGGAAGTTAGAAACTTGTTGGTATCCTTGACCACTTCCTGTCCCTCGCCCATCACTTAATGAGATGTCAAGATCTGAAAACTTCATTTCCCAAAGAACCCTTCATCTCACCTTCCCTGCTAGACTTACAGCCTCTGCTCTAACCCACTTCTCCCAATCATCTCCTTAATTCTCTCTCTAATTCTACTCTTTGCCCTTTCAATCTTGTCAAAAGCCTTGTCAAAACCCTTCTAAATGCAAACATTACCAATTCACTCCCAGCAGATATGGTGGTTTAGTATCACAAACAAGACCCTCTGATAGCCTGCAACTCCACCTCTCAGCAGCAGATCCTAAATATCTAGGCCTTTCCCTTGACATTCCAACAACTCTGACCTGAAGAGTGCTTGCATTCAAACCTTTGTTCTTTTCATCTTTTCTTCTGTTAATACTATCCCTTCAGCCAGATTTATATTACCCATTTACAACTTAATCCTGTAGGACTCAGCTGCAAATATCAACTCCTTTTTGAGGCCTTTCTTGTCCTCTCGATCTCAGGTGGCCTTGGCCTACAGCAGCCTGAAGCAGGGTTTCAGCTCCCAGCGAGAGACAGGTCAGGCAGTGGCAGTGAGCGCTAAATCCTGGCCACTAGACCACCAGAAACCAGCGGTCAGTGACAAGGCTCTGGCCCATCAGCTGTGTAGAAATGAATTTCCACGTAGAGATGGAAAGTAGTGAAATAATTAGTGTTTATTAGGAGGGAAGAAGAGTACAGTACATGTGCATAGACACGTGGTGGGCTCAGAGAGAGAGTCACACCACCGTGGGAGCTTCAATCACTTATGAGGCATTTCTTCCGGGTTTCCTTTTGTCGGTCATATTGCTTTGCCAGGTTCTGAGTCTGTATTTGGGATATCTCAGCGTCCTCCCATGTGTGTATGGACGTCTTTTAGCCAAGGTAGATTTTAGTGAAGAGGCCTATGGGTAGTTGCATCACTTTCTATGAGGTGATGCCTCCTCTCTTTCGACCTCCAAAGAGCCTTTCTATGCATGTGTAGGCTGGGAGGTCTCCTTAATTTCAAGAATGAGGAATATGTGGTCTTTTATCTCCTATCTGGGCAGGGCCCGGCCTCCTCTATCATCCTGCATTTATGGAGTTTCTGGTATTATGGAATTCCTGTCTACAGGGGAGAAACTGTTCAGCCTGGGGCCCATCTATCTCACTGTCTCCCAGGATGCAATGCAGCCGCTCAGCTGGATTCTGTAGTCTTCCTATGTCCCCCTATACTCCACACAGACTTCTCTGACATTGCACTGAACACATTGTATTATGAATGTCTGTCTGTGGCTTCTTTAGACAGTAACTTCTTGCTAACAAGGCCTAGGAATTAGTCTTTCCGCTCTAAGCAGGATCCAACCTCCCTTATGCTAATCAAAGCCTGTCCTTCTGCTGCCTAAATACCTTCATCAACTCTCTGTTGCAATGAGAATAAAAAAGAAAGTTCTTACCTGAGCTCACAGCAAAGTCCTTTAGACTGGACTTCATCTTCCTCTCCAGCCCCATGTTTTGCCCCTGCTGGCTTTGTCCTCACCCTTCCCTCCCAACTGTCTGCAACAGTTCACTTTGCCCTTGTTCATTGCCCTGAATGTCCCTCTGCTGTGTGTTCCTACACCAGCCTCAACTCCCCCTTTGCCACTGTAGCACTTACTGATTTAACTGTAACTCTGTTTCGTGTCTTCTCTGCTAGATTCCATGACAATAAGAGCCACTTGAATTTTGCTTGCTCTTCTATTCTAGCCCAACATGGAACAGACATTCAGTAATATTCAATAAATCATGACATCATGACTTTACAAGCTGTTTTTGTCACCAGGCCAATCTCGGGTTATCTAAATGACTGGGAGGAGTTCCACAGGACCAGACATGAGGTGGGGCCAAAGGACCCCCCCAACTCCAATCTTTAACCCAGAAGCTCTGGATGGAAATGCTGGTTCCCAGGCAGAGAGTGGAGGGGGAAATAGGAGTTTTAAGGAGGAGTAACTGTTTCCCAAGGACTGTCCAGGCTCTCAGGGAATTGTGTCCTGAGCCAGGGAAGCTCTTCTGGGAGCGGTTCTAGGTGGGGTCAGCAGTGACCCAACAGATGATAGAGGTAACGGGAGAGAAGAGTTCACGGTGGAACTGGGGAATGGATTCACAATGAGTGCAGCCGGGCCTCTTTACTCATCTTGTGACTAAGAGAGTGAACATCCAGTGCTTCCCTGCACATCCCAGGGTACTTGGTTCTGGTGGGGAGAGGGCTGAGGAGGGGCAGGCATTCAAGGTGAGGGGCTCCAGCACCATCAGCTTATCATACAACCGCCTTTTTCCTTGAAGGGATTCTTGTCCCAGGGATGCCTTTAAGAAGAGGGTCATTTCCTGCTTCAGCCTCCACATAATCCTTGATTTCCTTTCCTGTTTTGGAAATCTGGGAGAAAGCAGAGTGTGGTTCTAGCCCTTTTCTGTTGCTCAGGATTCATGATTTGCTCAGTCCCCCAAAAACAGGCTTCTGGGCAGGGTGGGGATAGAGGCCGGAGAGGAGAAAGACAAGAGGTACAGGCAGCTGTGAGAGGGGTATGAGTTCTTTGACCAGAACCAGAAAGCCTGACCCTTCCCCGTGAGGGATATCTGGCCGGGCCCAGTCCAGGGACCGAACTGGACACGCCAAGCCCTCCAGGCTCGGAGGTTATCTCTTGTGCACCTTTGTGGGATCAAACCCTGCCTCCTCCCACCTCCCAGCCCATTCCAGAGGCACCTCTTGCTTTTTTACTGCCCTGGAAAGGTCCCACCACCCTGCTGTTCATCACACCTTCCTTTGCATCCCGTCTCCATGAGGACCAGAAAGGGATAGAGAAAAGGCAGCAGGGAGTGAAAGAGGAGGCTCACCAGAGCTCTTGGGTTCTTCACTTCCTTCTTCAGCTGCTCTACCTCCATCTTTAAGAGCTCCTTCTCGCTGAGCTCCTGGGCCATCCTGTCCTGGAGAGACCAGGCCCTGGAAAGCAGCCACAGCCACGACTTTAAATGCCTTGGTCACCCCCAGCTCTTCCTCTGCACTCTCCATACCTCAACTTCTAACCTCGTCCCTGCTCACCATAGAGTCTCATCACTCACCACGGATTCACTGCAGCCCCTGGCCCTACCCCACTGTGAGCTAGGCTCGGGAGGAGAGGATGGGGCAGGCACACACAGTCTTTGCCCTTAGATAAGACCTGTCTATGGAGAAAATGGGGATCAGAATGTTAGGTAGGTAGAATAGGGAAAAGGAGCCCAAAATGGCAATGGCTAAAAGACAAAGAAGGGAAAACCTGAGAAAATAGAACAAAGGAAGGTCCGAGGACCGAGGACCGGAGTGAAGACCTCAGGTAAAACAACAATGCTCCTGGCTGGCCCAATTTACATAGGACAGGCCCAGGGAGAGAAAAACATATAAAAAGAGGAGCCAAAGCTAGCTCTCTCTCTCCTGCATGCTGGGGTGCTCTTCTCTTTGCATCTTTGGATCGAGGTGCCCTCCCGCCTCGAAGATAGATTTTCCTGCTATCTTCTAAATAAAATAGAGCTGTAACACTGAGCTGTAGCACTGATTTGTCTAAGAGCTATAACACGGTCCTTTCGCGACCTGAGAACTATAACACCCGAGCTATCCAAGAGCTATCCTGAGAGCTATCCAAGACCTGAGAGCTGTGACACACCGAGGGGGCTTTAATGTCCATCATTCCAAATCATTGTTGTGATGAGACAAAGAACCGAGGAACATACACTCGCGTGACATGAGCATGGGGAAGGGAGAGAAGGGCAGTTTCCTTCAGTGAGACAGATTTGGGAAGCAAAGTTATTGTTGCACCAACACAGGTAGCTCATTAGGCAGTTTTCAGGAAAATTCAGGTCCTGCCAGAAGAAAGACTACCCCAGTGATTAAGAGAAAGGCTCTGGAGTCTGCCAGACTCCAGTTCTGATTGTGACTTGGCAGCGTCCAAGTTGGTGCTCATCCTCCTTCAACCTTCGTCTCCCCATCTGCAAAATGGTATAATAATGGTACCTACCTTATATGATTATTGTGAGAATTAAGAAAATAAAGTCTATAAAATATTTTAACATACTGCCTGGCATATAATAAACACAATGCATTTATCATCATTGCCACAGGGTCATCAGGAAGGCCTGCCTGCTTCCTAACCTCAATAATTCTAAGACTAGATCCCAGTCCAGTGCAACCTCAGCCCCTCTCACCTGCCAAGCAACAGCGTGCACTTCAAGACCCAGACGAAGGCGTTTGAGCCTCCTAGCTCTTCATCAGCTGAAAGTCTTTAGACAAAGCAGATGGTCTGGAAGCCCAAATCTCTGATGCCTAAGCTGATCATAGGCTCAAGGTTCTAAGCCCATCCAGCAGCTTGAGCTTCCAGACTACCACCACTGCAGGCCACCTGCCCTGCCCCCCCCCCACAATCAGCCCCTCTCCTACAGTGGCCCCTCTGGCTTAGAGCTCATTTCCCCGTTCTTACCCTCCAGCCCTTCCTGCTCCCCTTCCCCAGTCTTCTCTCTCAAGGCCTCTCCTCCCCTACATCTGAGCCTGCTCTGAGGCTATTTCCAATGAGGCAAGTCCTACACCACCTCCTACCTTCCCTTACCCGAGAACCCTTTGTGTCCCTCACTCAAGCCCCACCATTTCACCTTACAAGGTTCTCCGAGCTCAAATTTCATTCACCCGTTCCATGAAAATGTACTCAGGATGCTATGCCCATCAGCCAGAGGCCATGGCCACTGCCAACACCCGTGTTCATGCTTCTTTGTCTCCATGCCTCCCTCTGAGCCTGGCACACATGTCTCCCTCAGCAGTCCCTGAGCACAGGGCTCACATCCCGATCTCTCTCTTGGTCTCCTCCCAGGAACATCCAAGGGCTGTGTCATTTAATAGTCACTGAGCTTCTGCTCAGCCTGACCCCTGTCCAGTGACAAGAGACCCTCCCAAGGAGTAGATATTAAGGGACCAATGTGGTCAGTGAGGGATTCTTTTTTTTTTTTTTCCTGACTTCAGAATGACAGACTCCCCAGTTAAGAGGGGCAGGGAGGAGGCCCAGCGTCCCTCCTAACTTCCCTTACTCCAGGAATCAAGTCCCACTGACAGCTCTGAGCTCTAAGAGTTTGAGATCAGGACAGGACCCCGGACATCATCCAGTCTGAGTCTCTTATGAATTCAGGAAATGGAGCACATACCTCCTGAAGCAGGCTCGGTGCTCTGGCCACTGCTGTTTCCTATGACTGTTAGTTTGGAATTTAAACCTGGTGCTTCTCAAAGCCAAGTCCTTCCTGTTGTCTAGTCTGAGTCCCTTATGCTCCACTTGGTCAATTTCATCTTGTCCTGCCTCCACCAGGCCCAGAGCATGTACACACACCAGATCTTCATTGCAGGTAACCCTTGGAGACTTGATAACACTTCTCAGGGGACCTCTGGTTGTATCTTCTCAGTGTCCTGCCTGGGTCCTATGGCTGCTGCATCGGCTCTTTTCCATTGTTTCGGCACCCCCGCCCTATGGGCCCCCAGCATGACCCGTCTCCATATCCTCTCCACCCTCCAGTCCCCTGTCTCTTGGTGACTCATCCTGAGCTTCCCAAGGAAGCCCCCACCCTCTGCCCTTTCCTCCCCTTCCATGAGTGGAAAATTCATCTCCACCTCCCAGAGCAGGCCAGCCCCCTTCCTCCTGTCTCCCACCCCAGCCCCCGCCGCAGCTTCCTCTCCAGGCCCAGGGAGCAATCACAGCCGCCCCGACCTTGGCTTCCTCTGCTAGGAGGGGTTGGGGGGCTGGGCCCCCAAAGGGGCCCCCCATTTTCTCCCTTCCTCTGGGCAGGGGACAGAGTGGCACAGGCCCAGGGAGTGGGGACTAACTTCCTCTTGTCCCCGCATGAGCATGCCTGCCCCTTGCTAGCAGGTTTGGGTCTCTCACACAGAGGAAACCAAAAGCAGTGAGAGGGAGGGAAGGCAGAGCAACCAATCAAGGGCAGAGTGAGGTGCAAAACCGGCAGGCTCCCCGGGGAGCCGGGCAGAGGCCAGGGGCCATGGCGGAGCTACAGCAACTGCAGGAGTTTGAGATCCCCACGGGCCGGGAGGCCCTGAGGGGCAACCACAGCTCCCTGCTTCGAGTTGCTGACTACTGCGAGGACAACTACGTGCAGGTAAGCGGAGCGGGTGCAGGCCTGGCACTCCAGCCCCCCCAGGGGCCCAGAGCCCATCCTGACAGGTGCTGGGCCTGGGCGTTGGCTGAGCTATCCTCCCACTCCAGGTCGGCTTCATCCCAAGCCCTTAAATTCTCACGTTGACGCGTGCTCCCAGGGCCTCCTGTCCTCCTCTTTCCCAGAGCCTCAGAGATGCCCAGGGAAGGCAGTGCGACCCCGTCCTGCTATAGGCCTCACCCCAGGCTCCTCTCCTTCCAAACCTCCCGCTCGACCCAGAGGCCCAAAGACGTGTCCTCACACACCTGTTGGTGCCATCATTCCATGTTCATGCTGGCTCTAGGTGAGACTTCAGAAGAACTTCCCACACATGGTCTTGAACTTGAGACGGACGAGAGAAAACTGTCCCTGATATCTGAGGAAGAGCTGAGAGATGTCCCACTATGTTGGGTTAAAGAGATGGAGTTTGACTCAGAGGCAAGGGGATGGACAATATGACTGCATGCAGCAGACTAGCAGCAAAATGCAAGGAGAGTGGCATTTTAGAACAGTTTTCTAAACTGTGGGGTTGTCCCAGGACGGAGAGTAGGTACTTGGATGAACAGAAGAGAACAGCCTTTATAAAGGTCTTGTGAGACAGTATCATTATTCCTGTTTTATAGATGAAGAGACAGCAGTTCAGGGAGGCAAGGTGACTTGTCCAAGGTCACATCGCTTGGCAATGGCAGAGCTGGGCATCAGCCTAGCCTTCCTGACTTCTGAAGCTGAACCCTCTCCTCTCTGCCTTTCTCTCCCTGACATGCTATATGATTTTAAGGCAGTTTATTTGCACTGGGACCTCTCAGCTCCGTAAGAGTGAATGTTGAAAAAAAATAAAAATAAAAGGAGAAAATGCTTATGAGAAAATGGCAGCTTAAAGAGAGATAATGGTAACAGCAGTTAAAGTGCTTTGCACCTGAACTGGCTTCATTGCTCCCTTCAGTCCTCACCCAAGTCTGTGAGGTGAGGACCACTCCCACTTCACAACCAGGAGGCTGAGCTTCTGAAAGGTTAACTTACGTTCCCAGGGTCTCCAAGCTAATGGTAGAACCCGGATTTGAACAAGCAACTTTGACTCCAGAGCATTCCCCCCCAAACCTCTAGTTGAAAATGCTACTCTCACTGTAGATATTGAGTGACTGTGGGTACTGAAACTGAGCTGGAATGTGGCTTGTGAACTAGCTGCATTCCCCCAGCACTGGAAGGCAAGCTCCTCCTATGGACTAGGATGGAGACGCTCCTTCCCATTCCTTCATAACTTCTGCACATCTCAAAGCACTTCTGGATGGGTTCTCATTTGCACACATGGTGTGCACACGGAATTTGAGGTCAGAAAGACCTGAGTCCAATTTCCAGCTCCTGGACATGGGGCAAGTTTCTCTTGTGATTCTTATACCTTTTTCACAGTGGTCACACGGGTTAAACTTAATAATATATTAGCACATTTCTCCCTTAAAAAGGGCAAGATAAATGGCAGCTGTTAGCATCATCATCATCTTTCATCAGATGGATGAAAGACAAATATAGATATTCAAAGTTAATTCTAGTGAGATGAAGCAGCCCTTGCAAAACCCCTCAGGGCATCAGAAGCCCTGACCCACGTCAGAATCCTTGGATTTCAGCTTCCTTCATGCAGAACACTAACTACTAGACTACAGAACCAGTTACCTTCCCTGACTTCTCCGAGGATTTTCTGAGGAGCAAATGCCTAGGAAGGATTTGGATGAGTTCTCAAAACTGGTCTTAAATAAGACCTGGTTCCCACGATCTCCCCCTCTTCCTCACACCGCCCCCTCCATCTCAAGCAGGTGTCAGGAAACCCTTGGGAAATGGGGGAGGACAGGCTAGGGTCAACTGCAGAGTTCTCTGTCAGGGTCCATTGAGTTTGTAGACAGGGTAATTTGCATGATGAATAAATAGTCAGCCACGAAGATGGATCCCAGACCTCTGTTTCTCTAGATCTGACTTTGGGTTAAGACCAAAGCCAGGGGTCGGTAGGCATCCAGGCTCTGTCTCCCCAGAGCTGGGCCCAAGCAGACATGTTTCCTGTTTGGACTGACAGGAAAAATCCAGTGATGAATTCCACATGCCAGTCCAGGGAGGAGTGAGTACAAGATGCCAGCTAATACAGAGTAGTCCCTGCTCCATTCTGGGCCTTCATTTCCTCATCTACTAAAGGACAGTCTTGAACTAGAATTAGGCCTGTTATTCTTTCTGGGTTGATCTCTTTGCCTTTTCAAGGCACTCAGTTATGTATGTTGATGAGATGTAAATTGGTGCAAATAAGCAGTTCTTAGCCTCTTTGGAACAGAAAGGCATGGAGAAGCACCTGAGGGGAGAAGGTTCTGGGCCCACCCTTTGGTTCAAGTTTCACTGCGGCTACACTGGATGCTCCCAGGTCTCTTTGAACACCCTGCTTAGATAGGTTCTAGGTCTGTTCTAGGCCCTGAGGAGCAAGTGAAGGCCCTTAACAAGGAGACCTCAGGGTACAGCCTTACTGATCAGTCTGCTGGCCTCTCCCCAGACTTGCCCTGGACTGGCCCCTACCCTCGTGTCCCAACCTGAGATGAGGAAGCTGCCTGGGGAACCAAATGACTAGAGAAGCAAGCCCTCTTCAGTCTTCAGACACTCCCTGTCCACCCCACTACCACTGCCTGGAAGTGTGGCCCTAGCCAGCACCCGGCACAGTGCCTGGCAGGCAGTAGGAACATGGCCAGCAAGTGTTTGGGTTTGCATTCAACCCACTGATCAATTCACAAATGCATATTCATCAAGTTTCATCTGTATGCTGGGCACTAACTATTCCAGGATAGGATACAGAATAAAACAGATGAGCTCCCTGCCCTCTTAGGGCTTACATTCTAGTGTGTGTGGATGTGTGTGTGTGTGTATGGGGGGATAGATTATAATAAAGTACATAGATAAAAAATTTCAGATGGTACTAAGTGCTATGAAGAAAACAGTAAATCTAATACAGAGTCAATACAGAGGTGGGCTAGGGGAGATCTTAGGGTGATGAGGGCAAATGTCTCTGAAGACCTGAAGTATAACAAGTGCAAAGGCCCTGAGGTACAAGCAATCTCAGCTTGATTAGGAACTGAGACCCAATAACCAATGTGGCTGGAGGACCATGAGTGAGAGGGAGAGAGCAAGGGGATGAGGGTGAGGAGAAAAACAGGAGCCAGCCTTGTGGGACCCTATATAGGCCCCAGTTACACAGGCTACCCTTCTCTTGTGGCTCAGACAGTAAAGAATCTGCCTGCAATGCGAGAGGCCCGAGTTTGATCCCTGGGTCGGGAGATTCCCTGGAGAAGGGAATGGCAACCCACTCCAATATTCTTGCCTGGAAAATTCCACAGACAGAGAAGCCTGGTGGGCTACAGTCCATGGGGTCACAAAGAGTTGGACACAACTGAGCAACTAACACTTTCACTATATAGGCTACAGTTAGAAGTTGCTTTATTCTACCCCTTCTGGGCTTCAGTTTCTTATCTATAAAATGGACCAAATTATTAGTTCCCAAACACCACCATGCAGACCAGAGCTAAGCCAGGAGCTCAGGAGTCACCTAAGGAGCTTTTAAAGGTACAGATTCATTGGCTGCATGCCCAGGGGATTCTGGTTAGGTCTGGGATGAGGGCCTGAGGTTGGTTGTTTGGTTTTCAAGTCCAATAATATCTTTTCCAGCCAATGTTGACTTCCTCTTTCCTTTCCACTGTTCACCATTTACAATCCCCTCTAAAAAAAAATATCTTCAGGAGGGTGGTAGGGCTAATCCTCAGTGTGACTATCTGAGAAGGGTGTCTTTACATCCCCTTGGACCCAGTTCCCAGGGCTGCAGATTCACTTTCCTAATACCCCTTGAGTCCTTACCATGTCGTTCTTACAGAAACCTCCTCAAGCATCTGACGGTAATCGCTTTCTCCCAACTCAGCCCCCATCTTCTTCATACCCTATCCCATCCCAGCCCACAGCCAAGGACCCAGTGGAACATGCCAGGGCTGTGTGTATTTCAGGCCACAGACAAGCGAAAAGCACTGGAGGAGACCATGGCTTTTACCACCCAGGCCCTGGCCAGCGTGGCCTACCAGGTGGGCAACCTGGCTGGACACACCCTGCGTATGCTGGACCTTCAGGCGGCTGCCCTGCGGCAGGTGGAAGCCCGCGTGAGCACACTGGGCCAGGTAAGAGCTGGGGAAAGGCTGCTCGCCTCAGCCCCTGACTCTTCAGCCCCACCCGGACATCTGCAGCAGAAGTTCTTTCCTGCCTTACTCTACATCCAAACACTCACCTCTATCCCAGTAAGCTGGCACTTGCCAAGTTTTTGAGCTTCCTTGTGTCTCAGGGGTGGGCCCTGCTGCCCCTTCGGACCAGGAACTCCCTGATAGCAGAACTCTTTCTGAATTCCTTCCTACATGATAGAAAGCAGACTCTCCCCATCACAGTGCCTACATAGCACAGAAAAGAGGCAAATGGACCCAGTTTTCATCTAAACACAGGCAGTGACTTTATAAATATCCCAAAGTCAGACTGCTTGCTTGGCAAGGTCATTCTCAGCCCTGGAAGCACTGCCACGACCGCACAGCGCCCCACCCCATTTCGCATATACACCCTCCTCCTTCCTTCCTGAATCCTTGGCCGAGGAATTACCCCATAAACCACATGCACGGAGCTACACGTCAGCCTGGCCTGTGCGTCACTCACATGTTCAGCGTGAGTGTGTCTTTTTCTCTCACCCCAGCAGATCGAAGTTCCCACCCTCTCAGAGATGTAGGTTTCTCCAAAGAACATTACAAGAGGAAGTTGATTCGCTGGCATTGTCCCCCAAGGCAACCCATTCCAGCATTCTTGCCTGGAGAATCCCAGGGACGGAAGCCTGGTGGGCTGCCGTCTATGGGGTCGCACAGAGTCGAACGTGACTGACGTGACTTAGCAGCAAGAGGGAGAGCTGGTTCAGCCACGATTCTCAGCCACCTCCACGTTATCTCCCTCTGCTCCTAAGCCGGCCCAGTCTCTTCCCAGCACCCCTTAAGGATGCTGTGTTTTCTCTTTCCCTCTGGTTCCTGCTCAGCTAATAATAACTCTTGTTCTCTTCCACTGGAAGTTGCTCCAAAGTGGCTCCATCCTCTCCTGGCAACTCTTTACCCAAATGCTGTGTGACCTCAGGGACAAAACTCACTGTTTCTCGCTGCCTCCCATGGCCTCTCTCTCTCCCCAAAGTCTCAAGGGAAAGAGCGCTGTCATCACCAACTCTGTCACACAGATGGTGAACATGCATATGGAGAAAGTGGCCCGAAGGGAGATCGGCACCTTAGCCACCGTCCAGCGGCTGCCTCCCGGCCAAAAATCATCGCCCCTGAGAGCCTGCCTCACCTCACACCCTACTACCGGAGACCCCTCAACTTCAGTTGCCTGGACGACATTGGCCATGGGATCAAGGTAGAGAGAGGAGCCCCTCCTCTTTCTCCGCAGCACAGCCTCTGTTTTTTAAGGCCACACCTCATGGGGATTTTGTTTCCCCAGTCCTGCCCCATGCAGTGGGAGCGCAGAGCCCTAACCACTGGACAACCAGGGAGGTGCCCCACCCTCTTCTGCCTCCTGACTCCCTTCTCTCGAGAGCCTCAGTTCTCTACCAGGACCATGTTCTCGTCCCACCCTGCAGCCCCTTTCCTTCCTCATTCCCTGAAGCCATCGCCCTAAGCGGCTCTGCTGCTCCCCATGGGGGCCCCCTTATAGGAGAGGGGGGGCGCATCTTCTTCCTTTAAAATCCATCACAACCTTTCTCTTAATAACTGACCTTTACCCTTATCACATGACCTGCTGACAATGCCACCTGGGTTCACACATACACACTCGCGGGTACAAGATGGGTGTGTGTGTGTGAAGGGGAAGAGCGGAGAGGGAAGGTGTCAGGGTGCATGAGAATGGTTCCCCAGCCACACGAGAACAGCAACTTCCTCTGTCTGGAGGTTTGAGGTCACTTTGCTGAACAGTCACCCAGAGTTGCTGTTGGGTGGGGAGGGCGGGGGATGCAGGCACTCAGATGAGGACATGCTGAAGACTGGCATTTTCTTCACAGCCCACCTCTTTCTGCGAGGTGGGAGAGGACACACCCTTAATCCCATTTTATCCATTCCTTGTCCCCACACTTCAACATTCCAGATTAGATTGGCTGCTCTCCTGTATCTAATCGGCCCCTTGATTTCCTTAACACCACATCTCCCTCCAAAACAGAAAGCACACTCCCTCCTTCAGTCACCAGGCCCTCTTACCAGTAAGTTCTTCCTTTTATCCAACCTAAATTCTTTATGCCTGAGTTCAAGTCCCTTTTGTCTTGTCCCTAGGGGAGAATAGCAGAAGACATCTTCCTCATGTACCTATTCTTGGGGAAACTCCATCACCAACTGAAGTGCTCTCTTGCATATGAGTTCACAGCTTTGTACACTCTGTACATTCTGCTCCTCTCTGCCCTGAGCTCCCCAAAGCCAGTTCCTCGGGCCCATGAAAATGACAGATGGGAGGTTTCTACCTCAACCTCTACCTCCTCAGCTGTGGGCTGGAGTTGGGGTTTCTCAGAGTTAAGGCCCACAAAGCTGAGCACTCAGCATCTTTGGGTGAGAGTGGGGCTCAGCTGCTGAGGCCCTGCAAGAGGAAGTGGCCTTCAGATCCTGTCTGCCTGAGCCTATGGCAGATTTAAGGCCCGGTCTGCCAAGAGCAACCCTGAGAGGGGTGGGGTGGGAGAGCAGGCTGGGAAGTGGAAGTCGGAATTTGCTCTCCCTCCTCCCCACTCTCCCAGTTCTAGTCTGCCCCTCCCCCATTTCCTCTCTGGGATGAAGGGGCGCTGTTGCAGGCCCCTGTGGGTGTCAGCCCCCGCCCCCTGCTCCCCCCGCAGGATCTGAGCACGCAGCTGTCGCGGACCGGGACCTTGTCTCGTAAGAGCATCAAGGCGCCTGCTACTCCCTCCGCCACCCTAGGGTGAGGTCTCCCCACAATCGTAACCTGCCCCGCCTCCTCTCCCTCCCCGCAACCAGAAACTACTCCCCACCCCTTCAAGCCAGGCGCCAAACTTCCTCCTCCGACAGCTGCCTCCTCTCGCCCCGAACCCCTGCTCGCCTGAAGCCTTCTCCCTCGACGTCACTTCACCGCTCCTATCTCCCCACCCCAGGAGAGCGCCCCGGATCCCCGAACCCGTGCAGCCCCCCGTGGTGCCCGACGGCAGACTCTCCGCCGCCTCCTCTGCCTCCTCACTGGCCTCGGCCTGGTGAGCCCCACAGATTTTAGGTTGGGGTGGTCGTGAAGGTGGATTAAGACCGCGGACCACAAGGGCGGAGCTTGTGATTGAAGGGGCGGGGTCAGCTTGGGTACTGAGTTAGGAAGTTGCCCCTCA
>SJXQ01007415.1:675201-727230 GCA_006408695.1 Aepyceros melampus | reverse complement strand
TCAGTGAATACTTTGTCCAAGGTAGGAGTGACAGAAAGAAAGCAGAGGAAGCAAGCTAACATAATCGAGCCCCTGCTTTTGACCAAGTCAAAGCTTCTCATCCATTGTCTTGCTTAAATTTGACCGCTTAGGATCTTCACACTCCCATTCAACAGATGAGGAGACTGAGCCTGTGAAGTTAAATTAAGTGACTTGCTCAAGGCTTGCCCAGCCAAGTGGCAGAGTCTGATCACCCCACACTGTGCAACACTGCCGTGCTTACTGAGCACCTCCCACCCGCTAGAGGCGCTGTGGGAGGAGCAGGATGAACAAGAGCGGCAGGCAGAGTACGCTGAATGGGTAGATCCCGGGGGCCCTGCTCTCCAACAGTGAAGTCGCTTGGAGTGGATGGGGTTGCCTGGATCACGCTCGCAGCCTTTCTGCTTCTCTCCCAGCCCCAGAGCTGCCCATGCCCCTCGACCTGCCCCCTCCTCCACCCCTGGATGTAGATGCTCTGGAGCTGCCACCTCCTCCCCCACCAGGCTTTGGGGCCGAAGAGCCCAGCTGGGTCCCTGATGCATACTTGGAGAAAGGTACTTGAGTCCTGGGACTGAAGGGCAACAGATTGTGGGGTCAGGTTTCCCCCCACTCTTCTAGCCCGGAGCCATTCTCCCTTCCATTTGCAAAGGTGTGACCCTGTTATTTCCCACACACATCCACACAGAAAAGCAGCTGGCCTGATACTGAGTATTAGCCCAGCTGGGGAGGAGCCCAGGGCTTGGTAGAAGGCGTCTCCTTCCCCAGTCCCCATGGTGCTCTCTAGAGTTCAGGGTGTGGGCCCCAGCATCCCAGGGTGCAGCCGGAGGCACATCTCACGGTACCCTCCCCTCTTCCCCTCCAGTGGTGACACTGTACCCATACACCCGCCAGAAGGACAACGAGCTCTCCTTTCTGAGGGCACAGTTATCTGCATCACCCGCCGCTACTCTGATGGATGGTGTGAGGGTGTCTGCTCCGAGGGGTCTGGATTCTTCCCTGGGAACTATGTGGAGCCCATCAGCTGACAGCCTGGTCTCTGCGATGCTGATTCAAGCACTGCCTTGAGTGAGACTGAGTCCCACACCAAAGCCAGCTTCACTCAAGACTGGACCAGGCTTGCATACCTCTGGGCTGTTAACTGTTGTCTGTCTCTTCCCCCCATTGCAGTGGGAGGGGGGTCCTGGGAGAGGTACCCAGAAGCCTGCTAGAGACAGGCAAGAACTGGAATCCAAGGTGTTTGGTGATCTTATCCACAGGGGACCCTTGGACCATGCAAGACAGGGTCTCCAGCTGCAAGTGCCAACTTGGAATAAAACTGTGGCCTCTTGATGATTGCCCTGCAGGGTGGGGTGCCGGGTGTGCCGAAAGATTGAAAGGTAACCCGGTTTTAGGCTCCCGGTGACTGAGTCCCTTTGCCTGCCCTAAGCAGGAATATCTCCCATCACCTCCCTGCTTGAGCCCTCTCCATGAGACCCTTGTGTCGCTCTGTGAAGACAGGTTGCACCCTGCTCGTTTGCCTGTTCCTTGTTTTATGAATTCAGTCTTGGTTCCCCAAACTGGACACTCCTCCAAGAGTGGAGCCCAGCTCCCTCACTTAAGTGGGGCTTTCTGAGAGATCATCTCACCCTCATCCCTCAGACTGTGGCGCGAGAGATCTCAGTCACCTCTGCCCCTTTACCTCCTTTATAGCTCTGAAACACCAAAAGAGGAGGGGGTTGGGTTTCAGTGGCTCTGCTTTAAAACATCATGGCTTTCTGTTCCATACGGGAGGGAAGGGGTTCAGAGGGTCCAGTCGGCGGGGCGACTTTGGTTAAGTCCCTGGTTTCTTGCTGCATAGAAGAGGCTGGGGTGCGAAAAGGACACGTCGTCGCGTTTTCCGAGGTCCCTGGCTGGCCGGACCCGAGCCCGGGACAGTGTGCTACCTCATTCCACCCCAGGAGACGACTGTTCCCGCTGGCATTTCTTCCTGTGGGAACGCTGACAGCGTGCGTGGGGGGAGGCAGGAGTGTAGTGTAGGGTCACAGAAGGTAAAGCAAGACCTAGGCCTGAGACTGGCGTCCGTGGAGAGCAGCATCTCTCCGCGGGGAGTCCGGGGCTGAAGGGGCGGGGAGAGGAATTTCAGGACCTGGGTCCCCCTGACAGAAGTCGAGGGGAGGAAAGTCATGCGGCCCAAGGCAACAGTTAATGAAACACAGTGGGAGATGTTCCTTCTCTACCCTGCCAGGCAACCCTTTCCTCCCAGGTGGGAGGGGGCAAGGTTTTTGGAAAACACTGCTGCCTGCTTGGGTCTGCGCACCACCCTGGCGGGGCCAAACTCCAGAATTCGCTGGGTTAACTGCATAGATGGGGACAGCTCCGAACTCTCTTCTCTAGCCCCCAAATGGACGAGCTCCGGATTCCGGAAGTTCCCGGAGGGACCCGCCAAAACGAAAGGGAAAGGGAATAATAAAACTAGGTTTGTCTTTCCCTGTCCCCAGCCCCCTGGCCCCCTTCCCGCCGGGCGCCCCCTGCAGGCCGTGTCCTCAGCACGTCTTCAGCACCTGTTGCAGGTGGAGGCGCACCTCGGTGGCATTTTCCCAGGGTACCACGCTGGCGCGGAAGGAGCTGGGCTCAGCCTTCTGTGCCTCCTGGATAAGGCGGTGCATGGGGTAGCCGCGGCGAGGGAAGGCCACATCGCCACCGGCCAGCAGCCCCATGGGACAGAAGTCGTTGGCTCCGTCGCCCACGTAGAAAAGGCGCTCGAAGTGCACGCCGTCGTGGGCCCGCTCGCGCAGGTAGTCGCTGAGCACCTTGTGCTTGCACATGTTGGCGGGGCAGCGCGCGCAGCTGTGTGAGTGGAAAGGCCGCAGCGCCAGCAGCCCCCGAGCGTCGGGCCCGGAGGGATTGCTGAAGATGCGGCGGAACAGGCCTTGGTGGCCGGCGGCGCGCAGCGCGCTCTCCACGCCAAAGGTGTTGCGTCTGAGATGAGAATAACCTCAAAGCAGGAACCCTGCTTGGCCACAAACTGCAGCAGTTCGCCCATGCCGGGCGACAGCGGGATGGACTCGTAGACAGCGCGCAGGTCTCGCGGCCTCACGCCCTGGTCGCCCAGGTACTGGAAGACGCGCTGCATGTACTCGTTGTAGAAGCCCTCGCGGTAGGTGGCACGCAGGCTCTCCGGGAGCCGCTGGCCCGGCGCCGCGCGCACGATCGAGTCGTCGCTGTTTTCGTCCACGATAGTCTCATCAAAGTCGAAGGTCAGGAGGAAGCGCGGCGAGCCCTGCGCAGCCATCCCGCCGTCCTGGGAGCAGGGGAGAGAGGAGCAGGAGGAGGAGGGAGCAAGCGAGAGGGGGCGCGGCAGGAGCCGGCCCGGGAGAGGCAGGTTAGCGGGCCACGGCCAGAGATGCTGGCACATCGAAGACCTGAGGAGGACCCAAGGCTGGTTAGGCTGGTTAAGCTGGTTAAGCAATGCCGGCGTCCCCACCCCAGCCTTCCCTGTCCACCCTCCTGCGCTTCTGTGTTAACTGCCCTGGGGTTTATCCTCAGGGGACCCATCCTCCTGAACCCTGGAGGGCTTCTTTGGCACCTTCTTTCTTCTGCTCTCATCTGGGGCCATGGGGGCTTAACCAAGGTTCAGGAGAGTGGAAGAGTGGAAGAGCAGCTTCCAAGGAGTCACTCCATTGGGAAGGTTTCTGGACTAGACCATTCTAGAGACTTCCAGTGACCCCTTGTTGGTGGTGGACACAGGGAAGGTGGGAGGGACTCTCCACTCCTCTTCCCTATTCATTCATTCATTCAACTGGAGCAGATTTGCATTCCACTTTTCAGCCATGTAGAGCCGATGGCTTGTAGGACTGTGATGGACAGTAGAAACCAGGGAAGACTTGTTGGCACTACCCAAGACATGGGGGCAATCAGTGCCAAACCTGGAGAGTGAGGTGCCTGGGCTTCTGCATTGGCCAGAGAACTGGATTTTAGCTCTTGGAGGAACCAGGTAGTGGATTGACCACCCCAAATCCAGGCAGGGTCTGTGAGCTGCTTCCAGCCAGGTGGCACTGGGCAGGGGTCCAAGGATGGGACACAACTTCTCTGGGGAGTTTCAGGGCCCTGTGCTGACAGCTCATCACTAATCACTTGCCAGTTCCCTGGGAGGAACTTGTCAGCGGATGGGGTTTCTGCCAGAGTCCGAAGCAAGCAGGCAGCAGGAGAAGCAGTGGGACTTGGGGAAGTAGGAGTTTCCCGCACCAGGCCACGACATACCTGGGAGATGGGTAAGGAAGAGGAAAGAGAGCGGCAGTGGCTGAGAAGGCAGAAGGAGAGGTAGTGGGGGCATGGCTGGGGTGGAGGAGATGAGGAAGGGGTGGGGAAGAAGAGGTCATGCTAGGGGAGCACAGGGCAGAAGAGTGGGGGTGGGGAGCTCCAGGAAGTCAAGACCTTGGGATGGTCATGTTAATGGGGGATAAGGGAGAGGATGCGGGGCAACATGGCAAGGGTGAGGGCATGAAGGCAAGCATGTGGAGAGCAGAAGCCCTCTGCAGCTTGCCCCTGCCCCAGAGGGACAGCAAGCAAATTGCACAGCTTCAGAGTATCACCGTGCTTTCTTTCTCCCTCTCAACCTTCCACCCCAATTAGTTGAGACAAAACCACTCCTCTTTCTGGTTGCTTCCTAACTCTCTTTCCAATATTCCTGTGATGTTTATGGCCTGGCACATCCTGTAAAACGGAAGTCCAAGGCTCCTAGCTTCTGAGTTGGGATTTGAACCTGGCTATCTGCCTCCCTAACAGAATTGTCCCTTCAACTTCATGCAGTCACTCTCTGGTCTCACCAACATCTATCTGAGTTTCAGTGGCTCAGGATTCCTGGAGTTGGGGATATAAAGCATCAGGGACCCACACTTGGGATGGAAGATTTCAGGGATTAGTGGAGGCTCAACAGAGGTGAGAGCAGGCTTAAAAGAGGCTGGATAGGGCTCCGCCCACCCCATGACGGGAACAGGGAGCTGAGGCCTCATCCTAAGAGCCCCTGGAGGGACCCACTTACCCTAGACAGGCATCGGAGGCCAGCAACTGGAAAACACCCGCTCATTGTCAGTACATCACCCTGAGCACCACCTGTAGGGATTGTTGGCCTCCAGCCGTCGGTCCAGAGCTCCTGACAACCATACAAGGTCCGTGTGAGGGTGCCCGGTCAGGTGGTGTTGTTTCTACCACCAACATCCACCTGATCCTATCCCCTCCTGAGCCTCAGGAACCACTCAGTAAAAATAGCTCATCAAATGAGCTAAGGCCCACAAGGCCCTTGCTAGGCATCCTCTCAACAATCCCTCATGATGCTGCAAAGGTTACAGATATTATTGAAGACCTAGAAAGGGTAGCCAACTTGTGCAAACATCACCCACTATATATGGCAGAGACAGATCTCAAAACTAGATCTCAGAGTCTGAGACCAGTGTTTTTTTCTCTATATGTTCATTGCCCCTTTCTTGTGAATGGTTCATCATGGTTTACAAATCAGCTTCACTCATATTCTGTCCTTGCTCATCACAATTCCATGGATTCAGCAGATGAAAAGGACTCAGAGATTAAATAACTTGCCCAAGGCTACGATGTTTCCTTGGGGCAAAACCTGGTTTGTGAGCTCCTGGCCACAGCCTTGCCTGCCCTCTGTCCTCAGAAGGGAAGAGGCAGATGCCCGGGGATGGGCATCCACTGTAGCTGGAGGGCTAGGACCCCTGGGTACCACAGGCGACGTTGGACTGTCTCACTCCCTGGTGCTTCTAGAGACTGGCAGTCCGCCAGGAGTCAGGTTGAAATTTCTGCCAGATTGTGCTATGTGACTTTGGGGACAGGATTTGGCTTCATGGGGGCTTCACCAATGCTGCTTCAAACCTACAAGTCCCAGTTGCTCCCCTCCACCCTGGGTTTAAATGAAGGACTAGCTGCAGCCGGGGCACATCTGGACCGCTACTGTGAGCCAGGAGACTAGACAGGGGAAGGAGCAAAGGCCTGGCTAGCTGCTGCCCTCTGGTGGTGAGAGTGGGTACACTGGGTACCCCTCTGACTTTGTCAAGGTGACTCTCAGACCATCCCAGGACAGCAAGGAGAAGCAACAGCTTCTCAAGAAAGCGACGGGGACTTCGCAGGAGCAGGGCACCAGTCAGAGGAAGGGCTCCCTCCATCTTGAGGTACCCCATCTGTCCCCACTCCCTGGCTACACATGCAATGTGGATTTCAGCCCTTTCCCTAAGAATGTGTAGTCTAGGAATCTAGTTGTGGACAAAGCTGAATGGGGGCAGTGGCCAAAAAGAGGGGAGGGATTGGGAGAAGAGACACAGGTCAAACATATGGGAGAGAAGGGGAGGGAGGCATGTGAGGTAAAGGAAGGGCATGTTTGGGGGGCTAGAGGTGGGAGGGCTGTCCCAGGTCCCATCTAGATGGACTTTCAGCCTTCCAGAATCCTGGCTGATATCACATGTCCCCCAAGGGGCAGGTGAGTCCAAAGAGGAAAGGGCAAAGGATGCCACGCCCCTTGTAAAAGCAAACATGGACAGACACATGCCAGGCAGATCTGAAGATAAAGGGTCTCCAGGAATCACCGAGACCAGCTTTCATTTCTTTGCCCTTGATTCTTTTTTAATTTGGTGGAATAGTCTACTTGTTTTTAATCATGTTCAAAACTTCTCAGCAAAAGTTAGGTTCTTTTCATCTAATACTAGTATTCAGGGAAATTAGATTGTTGGTGAGTCGCCCTTGTTTGTTTTAGTCCCTAGACGTCTTCCCGTCGAAATTGAGAAGGCCATGCTGCAACACCCACCCCTACCCCACAGTAGTCAGAGGCACCCCAGGCACTGCTGAAATCTGGCTCTTGGGACATTCAGAGAGGTCACTCACCTCTGGAAGCTTTCTCCTGAGTGATTGAATCCTCTTGTGGTCACCAAATAGGAAAAGGGGGACAGGACCTCTGAGCTTTTCCAGCAGGCTAGAGCAAAGGACAGCAGGGTTTCATTGGGCTGGCAGGGAGTCCATATTCTAGTTCTACCTAAAACCAGTGTTTCCCCCACCCCACACTGGCCCCTCGCACCCCTGCACCTTTTTACACAAGTACTGTTACAGTATATCCATGGGAATAGGATGGGAGGACACCTTTGGGGTGGGGAAACAGAGTTTGAAAATTCCCATTAATGGATGGCTGGAGGCCACAGGGCAGTGTTCCACAAGAAACTGCAGGATAAGGATGTGGCAAGGGCAAGAATCCCAGAAATACTACAGTAACAAGTCCTCTGCTCAAGACTAGGTCTCCTAGCATCAATCACTAGAAATCACTTTCCACCACTAAGGTGGAATTCTCCACCTCCCCCAGACAGCACTCCCAACTTCACCAGGGTTTCTTCCTTGGTCCCTTCCTTCACCACTAGCAGTGAATAAGAAAAACAAAAGCCCAGAGAGATCAAGCTAACATCCTGGGTCACACAGCATCAGAATCAGGATTAGAACTAGAGCTCAAGCGTATCTGCTGCCTCTTGGGAAAACTGCAGCCAGAACTTCCTCTATTGCCTTGAAGACTCCCCTGGGTTGTGAGCTTGTTGTCCCGACAGCTGGGTTAACGTCCTGGAGCTCTGGTGCCAGTGAGAAAGATAGGACCGGGAGTCACCTCTGTGTTTCCCTGCCTGGGTAGACAAGCTAGGAGGGGATCTTCAGTGGGCAAGGAGGTGGCAGCTGCCGGTGGAGTCTGGGGAGAGATATTTTTAGAGGTGGCTGGAAAGCAGGCACTCTGGCACACCCCCAGCTGGCCGGTGCTTCGCTCCAGTGCGGGGCGGCGGAGGGTGGTGGAGGGGGGACAGTTCGGGAGCCCAGGGGACTCGTGGGTGGCAGGGAGCAAGGAAGCAGGATTCCTTCGCCTAGTCTGTGTCGGGAATGGAGCGATAGCCAGACACCTAGTCCCTTGGGTAGGAGAGGAACTCATTCCTCTGCTCCAGCGACTCCCCCACGGACACGCGCGTGAAGGAGCGCTCTCAGACCCGCGCAGCCCCCACCCCACGCTGGGACCCCAGCCTTCCCCTACCTCGGCGAGTCCAGGACTCACGTGGGAGCGGCGGCGGCAGAGGTCTGTCCCGGCTGAGTTTGGAGTGTGAAGAGTAGGGGGACACGGGCTAGCTGAGGTATTTGGGCTCAGGATGGAGCAGGGGGTGCTTACGGGAATTGGAGGGGATGCGGTGTCTTATCCACCCCCGGATTTCTGGGCTTCGGCTCTCACGAGTCCCTCCAGTCCGGAGGGGCCGTGGATGATATGCGTCTGGGCCGTCCCCTCCACTTGCCCCCCATCCCCCCGGGCAGCCGCCGCGTCCCCTTTAAATACCCGGGAGCCGGAGCCCGAGCCGCGGCTGGCGCTGCGGCTGCCGCAGCACCGGAGCCCACCGCAGTCTCCGCACGTCACAAGCGGTTTGTCCAATCACAGCGGCGTCGGAGCACATCAAAGGGGCGGGCCGCCGGTAGGCCACGCCTCCCGGCCGCTCCACAGGCTCCCGGAGCGCTAGCGAAGGTGGGATTGGGCGCCGCCGGGAAGGGTAGGAGGGTGAAGATGTAGCGCATCCCTTCAGAGGAGCGTGGGTGGGGGGGCACCCTCATTAGAGCGGCTGCTGGGCTCTAGGTAAGTCCCGCCCACACACCTGGAGGTGCCAGGGCAATGGACTTTCTCCACTCCCGCCTCCAGAGCTCAGATCCCCGGGACTTGCAAAAATGCACCCCACCTCCAGCCCTCATTCTGTTCTGCGCTCCTAAACCCGAGGGCAGGCTTCGGTTGACCCCGCCCTGGGAAAAGCAGTTCCTCTCCCGTGTGCGCAAAGCTGGGCTGGCTGGGTGCCCTCTGCCCTCCAGGCGCAGTCGCTTCGCCCCGCTACTTGGGACCCTTGCGCCGGTTACAGGTTACAGAGGACTGCGGACTTTCCCGCTCTCCTATCCTGTATACACTGACTTGGGGACCAGACTCTCTGCCCCTTTGCAAGTAGCGTTGTAAATAAAAACCCCGACTTTCTCCTCGCTTCTTGAGTCCTTTCCCAGCCACACCCGCTCCACCCTTATGCCCTCCCACCCTGGTGGTGAGGAGTAGAGTCACGTTTAGAGAGGAAAGAAATTTACTGAGAACACACTATGAACCCGGTATAGTACTAGGTCACAGCACTTAACGGTTGAATTTTGACAGCAGGAGAAATTGAGTTAAAACCCCCGCACAGCTAACTCAAACGGGGTCACAAAGGGACTGTGTTAGCTAGGAGGAAGGTGGGCACCCCGTGCCTGGGTCTAACTTCAGTCCTTCCTAGTCTCCCTGGCTCCACTCTTGGCAGAAGAGAAGGAGCAAATGCAGAGGGCCCGAGTCATCTGGGAGCTGGTAGGGCTGGAAACCAGAGGTAGCAGGGTCAGTCAGGGAGGACCCTAATCTCTGTGCCAGGGGCTAGGGGTTCAGCAATGAAGAGGACAAATGTGTGCCGTGCTTCCATATATACAAAAGGAAACAAATGCTTTAAAGCTGCACACCTGACCCTTGATACTCTTACCAGTAACTCCCAGTGTCCCAGCTCCTTCAGCTGATCGGCTGCTTCACTTCATCTCCCACCCCTGTCTTCACACCTCACCTTTTTCTCGTGCTCTCCTGTTGGGGCCCTCTCCTCCTCAGGACCACGTCCACCGCATTTGCTGAAGGAGCTCAGCCTGGACATCCTCTCTTGCCCTGCTATACCTCTTGCAGCCCCTTTATTATACTGACCACATGTGTACTAACAGAGCACACAGTAGATGCCACAAGTGTAAGCACATAGGATGGGGGGGCCCCAGAGAAGGAGATCAGACACTTTTTTTTTTTTTGAGAGGCCATTTTTTTCCTAAGCCATTTTGTGATCTTAGCCTGGCCACAATGATTATCATTGATAGGTCTCAGCAATTAACGAGATTAAGGAAAGAACACAGGAAAAGCAGTCAAGAAAAAATAGTTCAGTGATAAAACAGAGTCCAAGTTCCTCCTCAAGGGATACATAGCAATCTGATACATATCTTTGAGTTCTGCAGGAACTATGGCCCCAACCCAGGTGGAGGATGGAATGGTGTTGACCCTTCCGACTTCAATCAAGTAAAGCTTGACTCTGTTGACCTTTGCCCCAATTCTATGCTGAACCTCCTCTGCTCAAGCCCCTTCATGAATACTCGTATACCAGACAAACCCCTTCAAGAACACATGTACCCTTAGCTTAAAACTTCTCCAGTTTTGCTGATCAGAAAGAAACTGCTTTGGGAAAGATCTCCTTGCTTGCTGTAAGTAATAAATCTATCCTTCTTCCTCTCTTTGGTTTGGTTGTGTCTAGTGGCTCCACATCCACCAAGAGTTTTCAGGTAACGTAAGTATTTTTCCATGTGTCAATTAATGGAATCCTTACCACCCTATGAAGTGGGCACATGGCTTACTTTACTGTTGGGAAGTCAAGGCACAAAGAGTTTAGCTAGTCTAGAATCACCCAGCTGGTGAATGGTGGTGCTGGGCCTGCAACCTAGTTGCCTTAATCATCACTCCACACTATCTCTTCTCATTTAGTGTCTGCCACCCTACTTCTCCTACAGGAGACATGAGGAGACCAAGTTCATCTTATTTATTAATGTCCCCTAGTCCCTAGAATATCGGAGAAGGCAATGGCACCCCACTCCAGTACTCTTGCCTGGAAAATCCCATGGATGGAGGAGCCTGGTAGGCTGCAGTCCATGGAGTCGCTAAGAGTTGGACATGACTGAGCGACTTCACTTTCACTTTTCACTTTCATGCATTGGAGAAGGAAATGGCAACCCACTCCAGTGTTCTTGCCTGGAGAATCCCAAGGATGGGGGAACCTGGTGGGCTGCCGTCTATGGGGTTGCACAGAGTTGGACACGACTGAAGCGACTTAGCAGTCCCTAGACTATAGACCCTGGCACCGTAGGCCTTGGATATTTGTTATTGGATGAAACAAATCCCTTGCTGTGTTCTTGTCTCAATGTTAGTGCTCCATCTGTGTTCCCTCCTTAATTCTTCACACCAGGGTCCCTTCAGATTTAATCCCACTTTACTACAGGAAATTGAGATCAAATGACTTGTCCAGGGTCACATGCTCCCAGGAGGCTCTTGATGCAATTACCCTTTAAATCTTGTTTCCAGATTCACCCCTGGGGCTGGGGGAGGGATGGACAGAGAACTTACTCTGTCAAGAAAGTAGAGAGAACTCACTACTCTGTAGTGAGCAGCTGGGAATACCAAAGCTCTTGGCGGCTTCCTGCAAAGTGCCTTTGTGGAATAAATGTGGAAATTCCTAGTTCTCCCTACACTAAAAATTTCAGGACACGAATCTATTTCTCTTTAAACTTTCTCCTCTCATCGTGCCAATGAGTCAGCAAGTTGAATGATCAGTCATGTGTCTAAAGATGGGGACAGAAGGAATGGGAAGTCCTACCTGCTGCCCCACCCTAACCCTGCCCCCAGCAGGTTGAGGCCTCTGCCCAGCGTTTGGGCTGCTGAACTTCCTCCCCCACTATGGAGTTCACCTTAGAACTCAGGCTAGTCCATCTGGCAGAGAATTTGTGGGGACAGGAGTCATCTGAGGTGACAGGGACAGGAGTCCCTGATGAACTCTGACTCAGACAGCCAGGGAGGGAGCTTTCCAGCTGGTGCTCACAAAGAGGATGTGATTCTTGCTGGAGGCTTCCGTGGTAGAGCTGGGGCGGTCAGAAGGCCAGGAATGTGGCCTCTGACTCTCCGGTCAGCTTGGTGGGCAGGAGGGCCACAGACCAGAGAGAGGAGCGGATCACCAGGAGAGTTTTGTTTCAGACACCAGGCACCAACTGGTCCCAGGCACATAATCCCCACATCAATCCTGGCAGATGGGTTTTAGCATTTCCATCTTACAAATAAGAAAGCAGAAGCACATTAAGAAAGCACCTTGCCCAAGGACACCGTGTAGCAACCCCAGTCGTGGTCAGCCCCAGTGTTCAGGTCAGCATTTCTCTGCAGAAGGCACAGGGCCCTTGGGGATCTGACAACTGACGCAAGTGGGCTCAGTGGAAGAAGCCACTGGGAGTGACCCCATTCGGGCATTGTAGGTGCTCAGTGTCTAAGGCATTGTGCTGGGGCTTAGGGATCAGGGCTGGATAGATTCCTTTCCAGTGTCTCATTTCCTTCCTAGACAACAATGACTGACATTGATGGAGCGCACTGTGTGCCAAGCAGTGTTCCAAAAGCCTCAGCGTTCTTCATCCTCACATCAAGCCTATGATCTGTTAGTTCTCCCTTTTTACAGACGAGAAAAATGAGGCACAGAGTGGTATGTAATTTGTCCTATGTCAATAGAGCTAGGAAGAGGCAGAAACAGAATTTGAACCCAGGCAGTCAGCTGCCGGTCTCTATTCTTAATCAGAATATTACATGACTTGCATTAAAAGTCTCTTGAGTTTTGAGTTGCCCTTTTATAGATCCTTCCCCCATCCTTGGAAGAATCTGGTGATAATATAGATCAAGGCTCAGATCTTCAGTAAGGTCACATCAGTAGCTGCCAGCTGACTCCTGCTCTCCAAATCACCACTACAATACAGTCTTCCTGTGTTTGTGCTTTCATTCATTCAACAAATATCTGCATCCGGCACCGACACTGAACAAGACACAAACCCTGCCATCCAGGAGTTATCAGTTACAGAGAAGACCCAGACAAGCAAATAGTTCTTTCCAAAAGGGTGTCAGAGGGAATTCCTTGGCTGTCCAGTGGTTAGGACTCCGTGCTTCCACTGCAGGGGGCGTGGGTTTCATTCCTGGTCAGGGAACCAAGATTCCGCATGCCAGATGTATTATGTGGCCTGGCCAAAAAAAAAAAGGAGTGTCAGAAAGAGTGTCAGAGAACAACCGGCAGATCTGTTCTATTTGTGACTGTCAAGCCATTCTGTCTTGTCCTTCAGCAGGTAAGGCAACTGGAACCTGGGGTGCCTCCAGGAAAAAGAAGAGACTCATAATCTGGGGCTAGGATTCCCCCGAGATGCCCCATCCTGACCACTCTCCTTCGCTGGCCCACCCCAGTTCCTGCTGGCTGTCCCCTTCCCTGTCTTTTCTGCCTTCCCTGAACAGCCTGGAGATACCCTAGAACACTTCTCTACCCCTGCATCTTTCTGTAAGCAGATAGGTAGGGGGTCCTTGGAGAAGAGAATCAGACCTGGCTTTCTTGACATCAGAGAGGCCATTTTTGACCTTAGACCATTTTGTGATCTAAGCCTAGTCACAATGCATGCTCTTCAACAGGTCTCAGTCATTGAGATTAAGGGCAGAAACAAAGGAACAGCATAACAAGAAATAATAGCTCAGAGATAAAAGAGATCTAATTCCTCCTTAAGGAATATATATAACAATCTGATCAGTATCTTTTGAGTTCTGCAGTGGCTAAGGCCCCCACCCAGGTGAAGAATGCTAACTACATGCTGAGTTCAAAAGGAGTGATGGTGTTGATCTTTCCTGATTTCAATCAACTAAAGCTTGAACTCTGTCCACCTTTGCTGAATTCTATGCTGAATCTCTGCTCAAGCCCCTTCCAGAATGTGCATATACTGCCCAAGCCCCTTCAAGAATATGCATTTACCATTAGCTTAAAAATTCATTGCTTTGGGAAAGATCCCTAGTGTTCTCCTTGCTGGTTGCACATAATTAACCCTTCTCTTTCTCCTGCTCTTGGCTTGGTTATGTCTTTGGCTTCTCACCAGCCAAGAGGCGAAATCAGCTTTTCAGGTAACATTTACCCCACTTCCTTCCCCAGCCCCAGCCCCTTCTCCATACAACAGGCTCACCCTGACTGAGCTGTCCTCTTTCACTTAGCAGGAAGGACGGGGAGTAAGGTGGCAGGGGCCACAGGGCAGAGAAGAAAATTAGCAAACACTCTTTCTCCTCTGTGGCAGACCCCCTGTAGTGGGGACAAAGTAATCCCGCAGGGCCTCTTCTGGGCCAGGAAGTCCGTGCTATCTGACTCAGATCCCACTTGCTGGGCATTTCCTCTCATTTTGCTTCTCAGACCCTCTTGTGAAACAGCTTCAGAAACTTGAAATGTTCCACTCCTGTCTCTGTTTTTGCAAAATGTCACATGAAAGAGAACAAAGTGATTTAGTCTCTGTCTGCCTCATGTCCGTGGTTGGGTCTTGTATCCCTCTTCTCACACTGGGCTTCCCTGGTGACTCAATGATAAAGACTCTGCCTGCAATGCAGGAGTCAGGGGATCAATCCCCGGGTTGGGAAGATCCCCTGGACAAGGAAATGGCAACTCACTCCAGTATTCATGCCTGGAGAATGCCATGGACAGAGAAGCCTGGTGAACTACACAGTCCATAGGGTCATAAAGAGTCAGACACAACTGAGCAACTAACACACACACCTCCTCACACTGGGCCTTAGTTCAGATTTTCAGATGTGCTACAACAGGCCCGTTGCCCATGTTGTAGCCTCTTTCCACCCCAGCCATGGTCTTTCAGTGAGTTCAGAGCTCAGCTCCTATGTCACTTCTAAAAGAAAATTTATTATGCCCACGGTCCCTTGATGTCAGGACCTCCCATTCTACATCTCTACAGTACCCTGAGATTGTCCTGGGTGATTAATATCTGCCTCCCGCCGGACTGTCAGCTCCACGGGATAGGGCCATGGTGTGTTTGCTCCCACAGTATCCCCAGAACCCAGCACAGGCGTAGATCTACAGCAGCTGCACAATAAATACTTGTTGCCTGAAGGGCTGCCGGATTCTCCCTCTAATCTGCTGGTGTGACCTGAGGCCTGGAATAGACCAAAGCAAGCTGCCTCAGTTGTGTTGCAACCTGGCCAGCTGACTGAATTTGCTAACAAAGGACAAGGTTGGCAGCTCAGCCTGTTTTTACACCTTCCTCTGAGCAAACTGCCCCACTCTGAAGTTTCCCAGTCCTCAAGGCAAGCCTGTGCTGATGGGAGGCCTTGAAGGCAGGTTGATAGGAACTTTTTTTTGTTGTTCCTTTTGCCTAAATCCAACCAGGAGATCCAACCAGTTCATCCAACCAGTCCATCCTAAAGGAAATCAGTCCAGAATATTCACTGGAGGACAGATGCTGAAGCTGAAACTCCAATACTTTGGCCACCTGATGGGAAGAACTGACTCATTGGAAAAGACCCTGATGCTGAGAAAGATTGAAGGCAGGAGGAGAAGGGGACGACAGAGGATGAGATGGTTGGATGGCATCCTGACTTAATGGACATGAGTCTGAGTAAGCTCCAGGAGTTTTTGATGGACAGGGAAGCCTGGCATGCTGCAAGTCCATCGGGTGGCAAAGAGTCAGAGATGACTGAGCGACTGAACTGAACTGAACTGAACTGCTTAAACCAGGTGCACCCAAAATAAGAATTCTTTATATTTTCAGTGGCCCTTGGAGCTTTAAAACACTCTCTGGGAAACTTCTTGGTGGTCCAGTGATTATGACTTGCGTTTCAACTGCAGGGGGCATGGGTTTGATTCCTAGTTGGGGAACTAAGATCCCACAAGCCACGCAGTGTGACCAAAATACAATTTTTTTAAATTTAAAAGAAAAACGACTCTCTGTAATTCATATTATTTTCCTGATGAGGAAAATGAGGCTGAAAGAGGTTAGGCGACAAGTCCAAGGTCATACAGTCAGTGGGGTGGATAAGACAAAACTTGAACCCAGATTTTCTGAAGCCAACCAATTGTCCTGAGGCGATTATACCAAGGGGGATAACGTGCTGCTGCTGCTGCTGCTGCTGAGTCGCTTCAGTCGTGTCCGACTCTGTGCGACCCCATAGACGGCAGCCCACCAGGCTCTGCCATCCCTGGGATTCTCCAGGCAAGAACACTGGAGCGGGTTGCCATTTCCTTCTCCTGCTAACTAGCAAAGATTCCAAGATTCCCACCTTTAGGGCAGTTCACACTTTTCTGTTGTTGTCCATTCATGCATTCATCCCTTTGATCAGGAGACGCAAGGTTCTCGTTGCCTTCAAGAAGACCACAGTCCAGGGCCACCGTTTTGAATGTGTGGTCCATCGGTGATTGGCTTGAGTTTATTACATACACTTTCTGTGTGTTTATGTACCACGGTGCATTTTTAATGTAAATTTCCCAAAAGTTTCCTGACACCATCTGCCCTGCTCTCCCCTTCCTGCAAAGAAGTTACACCTCTGGTATTAGCACACGCTACTTAGTGTAATGGCTTCCCTCATGGCTCAGGTGTTAAAGAATCCCTTGGCAATTGGGAGACCTGGGTTCAATCCCTGGCTTGGGAAGATCCCTGGGAGAAGGGAACAGCTACCTGCTCCAGTCTTCTGGCCTGGAGAATTCCATGGACTGTATAGTCTATGGGGTCGCAAAGAGTCAGACATGACTGAGCAACTTTCACTGTGCGTAAATGGACAGCAGCCCATGTCCTCAGCAGTCTGTCCTGTTTGTTTGGGTGACTAAGGCCCCATCACGTGACCATCTCTGGCCCAAGTGATAAACCTGGTATCTGGACCACATGACATGCTCGGCGCTGAGACCCTGGACAGCTCCATTCAGCCACTTCTCCTGGAAGAGTAAACATATAGAAACACACATACACACCCAGTTCTTAAACTGCTCCTGACGTTAGGGAGATACTTTGGTTTCCCACCCCCCGACCACCGCTGGTATTAGTAACACACAGTGCTGCCCATGATGGCTACATTTCTTGAGGACTGTGTGAGTTGGACACTACTATGCTTAAACACTCCTCTCTTTTCATCTCCACAATGGGCCCGTAAGTTTAGAAGCCTGCCCAGGGTCACGTGGCTGGGAAGAGGTGGAGTTGAATTGTAAGAGGGCATCATGGGGACAGAGTCGGGGGCTGAGGGAAGCTGAATGTGGTCCAGATCCTTCAAGTGATGGGGCAGTGGTCGTAGCTCTTAGCTCCTCATGAGAACGGATTTCTGCTGAAATCATTCCTACCTTCATTCTTTCACTTTACAACTGTTTCTTGAGCATCTTCTCTGTGTTGAGGATGTGTTGGAGATTGGTAGCCAGCTTCCAAGATGGCCTCAGTGATGCTGGCTTCCTGGTGGCCACACCCAGGGATGGCTTGAGTGACCTGTGGCATTGGGCAGAACCAAAGGGACATCTCTGCCAATATAGGCAATAAGACTGTGGCTTCCCTCCTGGAAGCTCTCTCACTCTCTTGCTCTTCCTCTTTTTGTGTCACTTGCTCTCATGGCAGCAAGGTACCAAGTCACGGGCAGTCCTATCACAGTCCAAGTCACAGGCAAGGAACTGAAGCCTCTGGCCAGCAGCCAGTGCACACCTGAGGCCTGTCAGCAATCACACAAGTCAGTCTGAATGCAAACCCTCCGCCTTGGTCAGGCCTTGTGCTAAGTCGCTTTAGTCGTGTTCAACTCTTTGCGACTCTATGAACTGTGGCCTGCCAGGCTCCTCTGTCCATAGGATTTTCCAGGCAAGAATACTGGAGTGGGTTGCCATTGCCTTCTCCAGGGATAGAACCTGTGTCTCTTAGGCCTCCTGCATTGGCATGGGCAGGCAGATTCCTTACCACGAATGCTGCCTGGGAAGCCTTGAGGTGACTGTAATTTTGTGAGGGTTCCTGGCTCCCAGAAACTGTGGGAGCTAATAAACACTAGTTTTAAGCTGCTAAAAATTTAGGGTACACAGCCATAGAGAACTAAACCAGAGATATATCTGTACATGTGTTTCTTACATTCTGTAGAAAGGAGACAGACAATGGAAGGAAGAAAAGGATGGAGGGAGGGAGGGAGAAAAGAGGGAAGGAGGGAGAAAAGGAAGCTGTATGTTAGATAAACCAGAGTGCTATGGAGTGGAGAAGGAAATGGCAGCCCACTTCAGTATCCTTGCCTGGAGAATCCCATGGATAGAGGATCCTGGCGGGCTACATACAGTCCATGGGGTTGCAGAGTCGCACACAACTGAGTGACTAAGCGCAGCACAGTGCTATGGAGAAAAATAAAGCAGAGAAATGGGGTGGAAGTGACGGAGGTTCATTTTTAAATTTTTTTTAATTTAATTTAATTTTTTTTTGCCCCATTATGTGGCATGCAAAAATTCCCTGACCAGAGGTACCAGGGGTCAAACCTGTGCCCCCTGTAGTGGAAGAGTGGAATCTTAACCATTGTACTGCCAGGAAAGTCCAGGACTTTCCATTTAGTTTATTTATTACTTATTTTTTTAAAATTTATTTTTGGCTGCATGTGGGCTTTCTCTTGTTGTGGTGAGTCGACTCTAGAACTCAGGCTCAGTAGTTGTGGCACATGGGTTAGTTGGAACCTTGGAACTAAGTTGCATATGGAATCCTCCTGGACCAGAGATTGAACTGGTATCCCCTTCGTTGGCAGGTAGATTCTCAACCACTGCACCACCAGGGAAATCCAAGGACATTCCTTTTAAATAGGGTGACCAGAGAAGGTCTAAGTGCGAAAGGGCGGTTAAACAAAGACCCATGGGAGTGAGACCTAGAAAAACGTGAGGGAAAGAGCATCAGGCAGAGACAAAGGCAAGGGTAAAGGCCCTGAGGTGGGCTCATGTCTGAATGTGGACCTACCAGAGTTCATGCTCTATTTTTCACCACTAGCTTGATTGTCCTCACCAGGCCTGGCTTTGGCCACTCATCATGCAGCCTCCAGGAGCAGGGAGGCGGTGTGCATAGCTGCCACCGTTGTCTTTCTAAAAGACCTGGGCCCTAGACCTTGACTTTGTGGCTGTACACCTGGAAATGGGCCTCAGGCTCTCAGGAGGTAGAAGCAGCTGCAAGGCCCATATTTTCCCAGCCTCCTAGGCTGGTGGTCTGGGACAACCTCGAGTGAAACTTCATGGTGAGAGAAATGATGGAAGAGATACAAGTTGGATGCAGAAAGACTCAAATTTCAAAGATCCTCCAATAATTAGTAGGGGTTAACATGCAGAATAATCTTACTCCAGCCTCATTGCTGTAGTTGTAGGCCATTCTTTGCAGTGTCTGTCTTTGGAGCAAGCGAAGTGCAAAGTGTGCGATTGGAAGAGTGAAAGTGAAAGTTGCTCAGTGTCTGACTCTGCGATCCTGTGGAATTCCAGTCCACGGAATTCTCTAGGTCAGAATATTGGAGTGGGGAGCTGGTCGCTTCTCCAGGGGATCTTCCCAACCCAGGGATCCAACCCAGGTCTCCTGCATTGCAGGCAGATTCTTTACCAGCTGAGCCACCAGGGAAGCCTGTGATTGGAGGAATCACAGCACAAAGTGCCAAAATAAGAACCCACTCTGCCCATTTGGCCAGCACAGCCTCCCTGCCTCTTAGTGACAGAATGTTGCTTATAAGTGACCCATGGCCTGTGAACTCCTTCCTTTTGTCCCTTCCTCCCTCTCACCTGAAGGATGGCTGCCTTAATCTGCAGTACATCTTCACGGTCCCTCTGGGCTCCCCTCTGGCAGGCCCAAGGCCATAGTAACTGCATTTTCCAGATCAGACAGACAGACAGTGCAGCAAGCCTGAAGGTGTACTTAGAGGACAACGGGACAGACCACTGAAGAAGGGACTTTCTGGGAAAATGAAGGGCCCAACACCCACTCATCTTGGAGGGCAGATGTGCCATCCCTTTATTCATCAGTGAGTTCTTTCAACAAACTTTTCTTGAACGCCTACTATACAGCAGGACTGGCCTGGGTGCTAGAAACAATCTGAGCAAGACAGACTTCCTGCCCTGGGAGTGTTACGGCCAGCAAGGGAGAGAAACAGACCAGGGAGGGACTCTCATCTGAGTCCAAGGGGAGGACCTAGGAGGAGCACGTACGTGTGGTGATATCGGGGAAAGTGCCATGGGAACTGACCTCTAAGCTGAGATCTGCAGTATGAGTAGGAACTAGATGAAGAGAAGAACTAGGCAGGGGAAGAGCTAGTGCAAAACTCTAGAGATGTTCATGTACACTCGTGGCTGATTCATGTCAATGTATAGCAAAACGAATACAGTATTGTAAAGCAAAACAAACTAAAAAATAAAAATTAATTAAAAAAAAAAACTCTAGAGATGGTAGAAAGGGCAGAGAGTTGTTGAGTTTCATCCCTAAGTCCCAAGGGGCATTTTTTGTTTGTTTGTTTGTTTACATTTGCATTTTAGAAACATCATTTTTGCTACTGTTATTGACTGCTCCCCACCCACCGCCTGCCCCTTCCTGGCCCTGTGGCTGGGCATGAGCGGAGGCAGGAGCCTCTGGGGAGACCTCAGCCCAGGCTGACCCTGTCCCCATGCTGTTGGGGTGTAATGACAGGCTCTCCTCTTCTCTGCACCCCACCCGCCCAGCAGACCGTGGGGTCAGTTCTGAGGGCCGCATATTGGGCTCTGGTGGGTGAGGGTTCCGTCACTCCTCTGCCCGCATAGGCTGGGTTCCCCCTGGGATTGAAGGGTCATTTATATCTCCAGGGTGGCAGGGCCTCCTCCCCAGAGCCACGGGCGCCCAAGATAACAGGGCAGCCTAGGCGCTGTTTATGAAAAGGCAGTCTAGTGGCAGTGGGCAGGGCCTGAGGGAATGGTGACTGCTGCCACAGATAGCAATTGGGGCGGGGAAGGTTGTCTAAATTACAGCTCCCAGAATAGAGGGACCCGGAGGGAGTGGTGGGGCATCCTACCAAGAAAGCACTGGCTGCCTGCCAGGCACGTCCGGGCTCCGGGCCCTGCTGCAGGCAGAGGCGGGGTGACCACACGCCAGCCAGGCCCTGGGGGATGCCATTCATCCCTGGCCAAGGCAGCGGGCAGCTCTGAGGTGGGCTGGGCAGTGGCAGGGAGGCTTCTGGGGCTTGGGAGAGAATCAGCCCGGTGTGACCTGCTGCAAGGGGTGAGAGTGTGAGAGGAGGGAAGACCCAGGAATGGGGGTGGGGGGTACTGACATCTTGCTCGCCCTTGGAGGCGATTCCATCACACGTTTCTCTGGATATTTCACATAAGAAGTGTGAGATACTGTAAAAATAACAAGAATGACAGGCATAAAAATAGCAGCTATGTGTCAGGCATGGCTCTAAGCAATGCCATACACCACTTTAGTTCACCCTCATAGCTTAAGTGATGTGGGTATTATTACTCCCATTTTACAGCTGAGGAAGCCGAGGCCCACAGAGGTTGAGTAGGTGCTAAGTGAAGCCAGTGAGTGGGAAACCTTATTTGACTCCAAAGCCTGTGCTCAGTCAGGAATCTGGTTGGAGCCTTTACCCACTGGGTTTGGGTTTTTTCTTCTTTTGTGTGGATCGCAGCTTCCTGCTTTGTCTCAGCCTCCCAGAACTTTTATAGGAATCACGTGTGGACAGCATGCTGGGCTGGAAAGATCTTCAAGTCTGAAAACCTAGCCACACTGTATGGCCACCCACCCTAGGCCTCTCTGTTCTCATCTGTAAAATGGGGATTTCCTAGGGCCCTCTGATAATCAGATGAGAATATATTATGGAAAAGTATTCAGAGCTTTGAAGGCAGGTTATAAAGAGAATGCCACATTTCAAATGATTATTATTGGGAAGTTGAATTATCATAAAGGCAACAATTCCAGTTCACTAGGGGAGCTCACCCATGCACACCATCCCCAAGGAGCATCCTTCTTTTTTTCTTTAAAAAATTATTTACTAATGGCTGCACACAGGCCTTCTCCAGTTGCAGCTAGCAGGGGTTATTCTCTAGTTGTGCTATGTGAGCTTATCATTACGCTAGCTTCCCTTATTATACCATGGGCTCCAGAGCACTGGGCTTCAGTAGCTGCTGCCCGAGGGTGGGTTCTTAACCACTGGACCACCAGGGAAGTCCAAGAGTCCTTCTTTAAAATATGGACTTGCCCCTTGGTTTATCCTTGGTAGCGATTTAGTTTTCCTGTAAGTGGTGGCTTAAAGCAAGGCACACTCACATTCATTTCCCATGAGGATTTGCTGCTCTGAAACTGCATTTCTTCAACTGCTTCTCCTCCGGTGCTGATTTTCAGCTGAGATTGGGGGTCCCTTCCTACCCCCAAGTTCTCAGCACCAGCTGTGTTTGGGGCTGGGATCTCCATATGGAGACTCAGGCTTGGCCCTGGGTGACCCTTGTACCCAGGCTGCTGTTGGCTTCCTGAGCCTTCTACCCTGCCCTCCCAGGTGTGTTACTTAATGTCGTGCAAGATCCTCCAGTCCAGCCCTAGAGGGAAATGGGGCAACAAGCCCCAGAGGCTGGAACTTGCTGATTCATCCGGGAGTCAAGGGCAGGTAAAGGAGGAATAAGAGGGGACACGTGGCCACCAGCCTCACCAAGCTCCCTGCACACATGACTGCCTCCTCTCCCTTGGTCCCTGGCTCAGGGTCTTTGGTGACCTAGCTTTCCCCCTGCTTCTCCGAAGCCCAGTGGTGGTCTTTCCTAAGACCAGTCTTCCTCCTCCCCGCAAGATCCTCGTCATTCACTGTGAGGAGCTGGTTCAACTGGGCCCCTGCACCTTCTGCTGAGATTTACGATGCACTCTCAAGGACTACTCCTGGTGAAACTGCCCCAGGGCCTATTAATGTGAGCAGCCCTTTCCATCCTAGGGAGGATTCTATGGAGAATCTTTAAGGGGAAATCATTCACCATCATTCACCTACTCATCCCATTCAAAACGAATGCTTATTACCTACCTACTGTGTCTATGGTGCTATTCTGGTCACCAGGGACACAAAACATTTTGCCCTCATGGAGCTCACATCTAATGGGAGAGGCAACTGATACGTAAATAGAATGCTGGCCAGCTAGATATGCCATGGAGAACTTAAAGCAGGGAAGGGTATTGAGAGTCGGGGGGTGGGGGGGGAAGGGTGATATTTATTCAAAGACAGCTGGAAGAATCCCAGCTGGTAAAGTGTAGGGCAGGATGAGGGATCCAGCTGTGCAGATGTTTGGGGACAAGCCTTCAGGCAGAGGGAACAAGCAGCAGGAGGCCAGGGCTTGTGAGAGAGTCCAGTGAGCCAGTGGAGGGGGGAGCACTGGAAGAATAGAGTTGTTATTTAAGGAGAAGCAGGTTTGAAAGATGGACATTTTGGCTGAAAAGCCCTAAACTCTAACCCAAGTCCCTCAAGCCAATTAGTTTAAATCAGCTGGGGTTAAGGGTTCACGTCCTGATTTGCCGCTTCCCCCACTCTGACCTTGTCTGCTGGGAAAGTGATCCAGCTCCCCTGTCTGGCAGAGTATCCTGCTGTCTCTCCCACCTCTCCACCCCACGCCTCCTCCAGCTCCCCCGAATCCAGAGAGGAGATGACTTACCTGCCGGCTCACCTCCCTTAACCCCAGACCCGGCACATACCCGCTTAATGTCATCACTTCTATTTATGTCTTTTCTCTCCAGCTACATTGAAGACAATGGGAGGGCAGGAACTAGTTTTAAACGGCTTGGAATTTATTGCACTGGACTTAACAGAACGTCTCTATAAATACACTTGAATTGATCAAGATGTAGATGCTCAAAGGAGGCTATCTCTCATCTTGGGGACAATGGGGCTCCAAGCAGCCTTCTCTCTAAACTGCCTTCATGGGTTTGAGGGATGTGAGGAAGCCTGGTGGGGTTTACTATACACCAGGGGTTTCTAGGGTTCTCCCACCTTGGATCTGAACATCTGAACACCAAGTTCTTGTCACCTCTAGGATGTCACCTAAAATGAGACTGTGGTCTCTCAATCCTTGGGTTCCAAGAAGGTGCTGTAGGGGTTGCAATAAGGCAGAGGAAGCTTGCTAAACATCTCCTACCCACCCCACTTCACCAGGAGGAGGAGAAGCTCTGCTTTTCTTTACATATATGCTTCCAGGTATGATTTCCTTTTGAAGAAAGATTTGCTACTAATCACACACACACACTGAGTCTGTAAAACACTGGTGTAGCTGAAAGTGTTGGAAACTCTGGTTCTAGATCTTATATGAAGCTGACCAGGTTTGGCCACAGTCTCCTCATTTAGAAATACTAACATATGGAAATACGTTTCCAACCACAGGATGGTAAATGTCAAATTCTTCAAATCAGTGTTCTCCAGCTCTAATGATTGTGATCCAAGGAGCAGACACTCTGAGATTCTGATTCAGGTGATCTGTAGCGCATGTCTCGACAAACATGCTTTAAAAAATTCCTAAATGGGTAGGAGAGATAATTAAGATTAACATATACATACTACTATATATAAAATGGGGCTTTCCTGTTGGCTCAGTGGTGAAGAATCTGCCTGCAATGCAGGAGACACAGGTTTGATCCCTGATCTAGGAAGATCTCACATGCCACAGAGCAACTAAGCTTGTGGGCCAAGATTATTGAACCTGTGCTCTAGAGCCCAGGACCCACAAACTACTGCAGCCCTCGAGTCCTAGAGCCTGTGCTCTGCAACAAAAGAAGTCACCACAATGAGAAGTCTGTGTACAACTAGAGAGTAGGTCCCATTCCCTGAAACTAGAAAAAGCCTGTGCAGCAATGAAGACCCAGCACAACCAAAATAAATAAATAAATAAATAATTTAAAGATATACCTTTATACTTAAAAAAAAAAAGTATTTAGTTTTGTGTGCGGGGTCTTCATTTCCGTGGGGGCTTTTCTCTAGTTGTGGTGAGTGGGGGCTATTCTCTAGTTGCGGTGCATGGGCTTCTCATTGTTGTGAAGCACGGGCTTTAGGGCATGTGGGCTTCAAAGTTGCAGCACATGGGCTCAGGAGTTAGATCCCAGGCTCTAGAGCCTGGTGTATGGCCTTAGTTGCTCCAGGGCCTGTGGGACCTCCATCAGGGATCAAACCCCTGTCTCCTGCATTGACAGGCGGATTCTTCTGAGCCCCCAAGGAAGCCTCCCTTTATACTTATTTATAGGCTTTTATTGAGTGCTACTATGTGTACTGGTTCTAGGGAGATAAGTATAATTATGATGTGGAGAAAAGGAAGAAAAGTTAACTCTTTACATCAGAGAAAGTATGTGAATTAGAATCATGAAATATTAGTGCTGGAAAATTTCTTAGGGGTTTATATAATCCTTCTTATATAGGTGGGAAATCTGAGGTTCATGATGGAGAAGGAGCTTACCCAAAGTACCACGAGTTAGAACACTTAAGTGGTCTTTAATCAGATTTATTAATGAGAAAATAGGAGTGGTCCTTAGCCTCCCACCCTGATGGAGTGAAGCCAGGAAAGGTGGGAGGAAAGTGGAGGGGGAAAGTGGAGTCATCCTGTAAAAGCAAGCCAGGGAACATAAAGAAAGCAAGGTCCAGGACCTAGGTCCTCCCTCCCTCCCAGCTTAGGTCCTTGAAGCCTGCCATCCCCTCACCAGCGGATGCAGGCCGGAAAAGAGGGAGATTGGCCCTGCTAAGGAGGGTTTTCCAGAACTTCACTCCAGAGACTGACAATGGAGGGATAGGAAGTCTTTCTTTTCTGTTAGTTGTATCTCGCAATGCGTTTTTGGCCAAGTGGCTTCGCTCCTCAGTTTTGCCATCTGTTAAAGGAGTTACGGTCCCCGCCAAGTCGCAGAGGCAGATGGCAAGAGAATCAAAAGAGATCAGAGGCAAGGTTATTTGTACCCGGCTTTTCCTGAAAACAGATTCCGCCCCCTCCCCCAGGACCTGTCCCAAAGAGGCGTCTGGAAATTCAACAGAGCCAGCCAGTCTGGGAGTTAAACAATCGGCAGCCGACGCGGGGATCTGCAGAGACAGAACAGCTATTCAGACGGCGGGGGCGGTGAGCGGGGGCCGCGCAGTGACACGTGGAGGGAGCAGCGTTGCACACGCGTCCCCTCCCGGCCCCCACCCGTTGCCATGGCCGCCCCAACCCCACCTCGCCGGGCGTCCCCGGCTTTTCCCGGTTCGCGGTCGCTGGAGAGCAGAGCGTGTCACGTCCAGGAAGGACGAGTTGGCCCGCGGCGGGGCCGGCACCAGGCTCCGGTTGGCAGCGGCCCTTTGGCTCCGGCCACGCCTCCGGCGGCGCCGCATTCTGGGTCGGGTGCAGCCGCCAGCAGAGGCGCTTCTCGGGCCGGGGTGCCCGCGCGCCTCCCAGCCACACGTGGCGCTCCTAGGGCGCCGGGCGGCAGCTCGCGGTTGCAAGGCGCACGTCCGTCACTGGCCCCCTTTGTCAGCGCCGGACACTTGCTCAACTTGAGTTGGCATCTTGGGGGCCGAAACCAACGGGGAAGGGGCTCAAAGGACTTCCGCTGGGCCCCCCGCCTGTGCTGCCCCGGGTGGGGTTCCCGAGCAGAAGCAGCTCCTTTGCGCCTGCCCCAGGGGTAATATTTTGCCTGCTCGGATGAACCAATCGTAGAACTGACTGCAGGATAGCATTGCCTGGTGGAGCACGGTGGAGAGAGCCTAAGGTCACACCTGTGTGTTTTACTGCTGGGGAAACAGAGGCCCAGAGAAGGGGGTTGATTTGTTCAAGGTCAAGGTCCCAAGGTAAGTTACTACCCAGCCAGAATTGGGACCTCTTTTTTTCTACACCCAGCTCAGGGCTCTTTCTCCAACACTCTCCTACCTTATTAAATTAAATCACACCCACCCTGGGGCTAAGGACAGTCAGACTTTTTGCCAAGAGTGGCTTGGGTAAATTAGTGAAATGCCAGAAAAATGGAAGGTTTCTAATAAAAGTGTCTCCAGGGGCCCAGAGTGTTAGAAGTTCTCACCCACTGACTCCACAAATCACCTGCACAACCTTGCTGGATGTTTGCCGCCTGGCAACAGCCGACGGTCCAACACCACCCTCCCAACACTCTCCCCTGCTCTGGGACTCATAGACACAATAGCATTTTCTTCTCTGGCACTTGGAAGGAGTGGAGATGTCCAGAGACCTGATGTGACCTCTTACTGCCTGTTTTTTCTCTAACTTTAAAAAACCCTAGAACTGGGAAAGTGGGAGTGGGGGGTGGGTTTGATTTTTCTCCTATCTTGTACCTCTTGATGGAGTTCTTACATTCTACCCACAGGCAGTTCTCAAACTGTGTCCCAGAGTTATATTTAGATGTCCCTTCATTCCCAGTCTTTATGAAGGGCTAATTTAGCTATTATCCAAGCACACCATGGCAGCGTTTCAAACCGCATCAAGGAGGACCTTTTCTATGTGTGTCCCACATCAAAAGTATTGAGTAGCTCTTCCTAGGTCCCTGCCCTACCCCCAAAGAGTTCAGAGAGGAAACGGCCAGCTGTGTCTGCTGCAGTAGAATGAAACCTTAACCTGGTTGAGATTTTCTTTGGTCAGGAAAACCCAGAGTAGAAACTGAGAATGTCAGCTGAGAATCTGGATCACCCTCAACATGTGTGTGGTTCAGCATGTCACTCAACTCCTCTAGATTCTTCTCCTTCCATCCCCTTGGGGAAATGCTCCATCTTCTCACCTATTAAAGAAACATCATCTCATCTCATACTGTGATCACAGACCTCAAAATGCTTTCAGATGACTAATCTATGCCCACAGCAGGGGGTGGGGGAGTGGAGGGGGGAAAGATCTCCAGATCTCTGTCATGCCTGTGCACATGATGTATACATGTCTTTTCCCAGACTGCGCATCGGTGTCCTAGAGGTGACTTCTGGGGTTACCTCTGAGAGGTAACTTGTCAGAGACCAGCTGGGTTCGAACACTTGGATTGAGCATGCTTGGTCTGAGGGTTTAAGGATCCTAGGTCTTTCACTTCTCTGTGCCTCTCAGGCATTGGGGTCCAACTCCTGAAGGGGGGTTGGGATCATCATAGACTCTTACAATAAGGAAGCTATCTTCAAGATTACCCTCTCATTTTGGAGCAATTCCATAGTTATTTATTTGTATATTGAGTACCTAGAAAGATGAGATGATCAAGACAATTCTCTTCCTTCAAAAGCTCACAGTAGGCCCATACACAGAAGAAGTGGTGCTTGAGCTGGGCTTTGAAGCATGGACAGTTGGCCCAGAAAGGCAGGTTGTGACCAAAGCTGGAGTTAGGACCTGTTTTCTAGGCTGGTGCTCTTTACATATATGGTCACTGCTTCTGTCGTCATTTAAAAAAAATTATTTAAAAATATTTTATTTATTTCGTTATTTATTTGCCTGCACTGAGTCTTAGCTGAGGCATGCAGGATTTTCTATCTTTGTTGCAGCATACGGGATCTTCCTTTATTCTTCATTTTTATTTAGTTAGTTAGTTATTAGTTTTGGCGGCACTGGGTCTTTGTTGCTGCACATGGGCTTTCTCTAGTTGCAGTGAAGGGGGCTACTCTTCATTGCGGTGCGTGGGCTTCTCGTTGCCCTGGCCTCTCCTGTTGTGGTTCATAGGCTCCCTACAGGCTTCAGTAGATGCAGTGTGTGGGCTCCCTAGCTGTGGCTCGTGGGCTCTAGTTGTGGTGCATGGGCGTAATTGTCCCATGGCTGTGGAATCTTCCCAGACCAGGGACTAAGCCCGTGTGCCCTGCATTGGCAGGTAGAATCTTAACCGCTGGACCACCATGCAGGCTCTTTTTTTTTAGTTGCAGCATGTGGAATCTTTAGTTGCAGTATGCGAACTCTTAGTTGTGGCATGTGGGATCCAGTTCCCAGAAGGCCTCCTGCAATGGGGTGTGGAATCTTAGCTACTGGGCCATCAGGGAAGTCTTTGTTTCTATTATCTTGAGATGACTTGCTAGGGAAGCTGGAGACCTGAATTCCTAGCAGCCTGAAAAGGGGCACCGATGCAGCAGTCTGGGAAAGGCCGTTCTTATATTCAGCCTTGATTCAGTATCCATCAGAAGACCAGAGGTGTCTGGGCAATAGAAGGAGAAAATAAGAGACAGCCTCACAGACTGACTGTGCTAGGCAGCAGCAGTGGAGATTTGAAGCCTTCAAAACCTTGGCATCTCCTGGAGGGAAACCATGGTCAAGTTGTTCCATTTTTCCTAGGCAAAGAAAGGAGAGGTAGTTTCCATTTCTCTTTCCACTCGTAGGCACCACAAGGATAACCTGCTGAATCTGAGCATTTGATTCTTGATTGTCTGACTGTGGCTTATCCACTAGGAAAGAAGCTATTTCCTAGACCCCTTGGTCCCTGCCTTCTGGCATGGGTGTTCAAAGGATGCAAATATCTTAGCATAAGACAAACCCAACTCAAAATGGCAACATGCCGCATTAAACACATGCTTATAGAATGAATATCTAGTAAAAATGAAGTTGGAACCTGTTGCTGTTTTAGATTAGTCTCTATATTTCTTCCTCTCCTTTAAAATATGAATGAATTAGAATTTTCTTATTGTTTTGAAAGACTGAAATGAGAGAAATACCAAGGTAACAGAGCACAGTGAGTGCAGGCCATAGCTCACAGCTGAGCATCATCACTCTGGCACCTGTTACTAGGCAACTGGTCCTGCTCAGTCATTGGTCAGTGCCTCAAATGGGCCCCACCCACTGGCCATCAACAGTCAAGAAATGATAGTGAGGAGATTCAGACAACAGTAGAGTGGTGGTTGTGAGGTGGAGAGTAAAGTAAGAGGCAGATCCCGGCCTTCTCCCAAGGCCCTCCTGCTCACCTGGAGCAGTGGGTGAGCTGGGGGGCCCAGAGAACAAGCTTGGGACTGTGTCCTACAGGGACACAGGGCTCTGTGTTCGAGCCCTCACCACGGCCAGACTCACTAGCGTTGGCCCAGGCCTTGAGGCAGCAGTGAACCTCTGCCCCATCCTTGTCTCTGCAACCTAATAGCAGCGGCAGTCTGCCTGGGTTGCAGTCTGTGGGATCTTGTCTCCCCGCCTTTGGGTGGCCCGAGGAGCTGAGGGCCAGTTGGGTTGGGTGCCTGCCTTCTTCAGCAATGACAGCTGGGCAGGGTCTGGGGACCTGGCCCTGAGGAAGCTGCCAGCTGAGAGCTGCCTCCTCTTAACCAGGATGGGGACCTTGGAGGGTAAAAGTTGTGCCTTGGGACCTGGCCCTTTCTTGTCAAGACACAGAATAATATTCATTTGGCAGAGATTTACAGGTACTTGATTTGGTAGAGATTTACATCGTTACTTGACCATGACCTGACTTCAGGAACAAAGGATCTGATACCAAGAAATTTGCAACAATTAATCACACCCCTCCCTCACTTTTTGCTTTTAAAAGGGCTATGATGAAAGCTTTCAATAACTTTGTGGTTGTGAAGGCATGAGCCACCCATCTCCTTGCACGGCCCTATAAAAAACCTTTCTGTGATCCAAACTCCAACATTTTAGCATGATTTGGCCTTACTGTGCATTGGACACACTCACCTGCATTGTTTGGTAACATCAACATGCAAGTGGAAGGATGAGAAAGTGCTCCAGGGAGGTTCTGGAACTGACCTTCCAAGGGTCAGCTCTGCCATGAACTTGCAATGTGGCCTTGATTGGTCACTTCACTCTAGGAGTCAGTTTCCTCACCTATAGAATGAGGGCAGAGACTCCAGGGACTGTGAAACATGGAGTTTAGTCCTAGAAAGCTCAGACTCCTGAAACTGAAACCTACCTGTCTGCCTTTATCCCCCATCACGTGGAAATGTCTCCTGGTGACTGTCCTGTACATGAGTCTAGAACACAAGAGCAAAAGTGGAGGATGAGGCTCTGAGTCTGGGGCCCAGGCCTGGGTGAGCACACAGAGCGTGAGCTCAGGGCCAGGCAGGGGGCCGTGTGATCATAAGAGGGCTGGTCTGAAGGGAGGCAGAGGTAGAGGCAGAGGGGTTGGAGACGGTTCTGCCCGTTGCTTGTTAGGTGGCCTTGATGGATCCTGCTCTCCTGCCATTCTCACAACATGTGATTCAACTGATGGGGCAGCTCTCAGGATTCTCTAGAATGGGTCCCCGAATATGATGGAGTTTTCAGATGCTCCACTGTTGGTCTGCTGAGCTGACGTCCCCAGCTCTGTCCTTGACCCTTCTGTAGGGTCTGGTAACTTGGATCATAAAAAGATGGAAAAAACCAAATCCTTTGACAAGGGCTCTGTTCTTTCACTGAAGACAGCCGGTTTGGTCTTCATAGGCCCAACCCAAACATGTCACATCACCCATAAGGACATCATTCTATTCATTCTGCTTGTGGTGCAGACCTGGACAGAAAGATGTGGCTCCCTGAGGGCGAAGAAGGTAAATAAAATGGTCTTAATTTGGTAACTAGCTAATGTCTGAAGTTCTAACTTTATAGCTTCCCAGGGTGAGCACTATTTTGTGGTCTAAGATTGTCTGGAATATTATTTGCTAACCCAAGCCACTGTCATTTGCCTAAGCCTGCATGCATTCCTGTTCTTTAAAAGTTCTGCTGCTCCATGCCCACATTGGGCTGGCATTTTCCCAGTGAGTTCCCTGATTTTAACTCTCCACTGGGTTGGCCTATGGTAATGAATGTCCTTTCATGGGCCCAGCAAGAGACGAAGACAAACTCAGTTGTGAAATCAGAGCATCAGTCAAAGGAGATCAGTGGCTTCCTAAACTGATTTTTACAAAGTCACAACAGGAAAGCAAGGAAAGAAATTTTCAAACTCTGAATGCTGACTGTTCTCATTTTTTGGTTCAATACTCCTGACTCCAGAGGAGCATCTCTCATTACTCTGACTGGTCAACTTCTCATTCCTTTGGCTTCTGACCCCTTTCAGGGCTTGATCCGGTCACTTCACACATGAGGGCCTGCAAGGGGTTATGTTGCATTCATCTGCAGGGTCACCTGACTTCACCCCAACTTCAGCACCTGCCCATTTCCTCAAGGGGGAGACTTTTCAATGAAAGTCTTCTTTGGATGAATGTGCGTGCACCCCCCCAGACTGGCCACAGTCTCTGGTTATCGTTTCTATCATCCATTGATAACATTGCCAAATGCGATTTGCCACCATCTGTGATTATTAGCCTGGAGTTATGATCCTGAATAGTTTTCTTCTTCCTTGGTCTTGTCTTTAACATCAAATCTGTATTAATGGATACCACAGCAGGTGCTTGGGACAGGTGAGCTGAGTTCCCTGGAAACTGGTGATTTGGGAGCCAGAGGTTTTCTGTTGACTCTCACGCTTTTTTTTTTTTTTTTTAAGTAAGCCCTCAGATAGTGATGCTGGCACAGGCCTTAAATCAGCCAGGGCTCTACCAGAGAGACAGAACCAGTAGGAGATATATCTGTGTCTACCTATAGCTTTAGAGACTTATTGCAAGGAACTGGCTTATACAGTTGTGGGGGCTAGCTAGACAGGTCCAAAATTTATTAGACAGATCAGCAGTCTAGAACACTTAGGCAGGGGCTGATGCTGCAGTCCACAGTGGAATATCTTCTTCCTCAAGGAAACCTCACTGTTGCTCTTAAGGCCTTTCAACTGATTAGATGGTAGTGTTTTAGTTGCTAAGTTGTGTCTGACTCTTGTGACCCCATGGACTGTAGCCCTCTGTCCTTGGGATTCCCAGGCAAGAATACTGGAGTGGGTTGCCATTCCTTTCTCCAGAGGATCTTTCTGAACCAGAGATGGAACCTGGCTCTCCTGCAGTGCAGGCAGATTCTTTACTTACTGAGTCACCAAGGAAGCCTTGATTAGTGAGGCCCATTCAAATTATTGAGAAGACGCTCCTTAAATTCAATAGATGTTAACTATCATAACAGCAAAACCTAGATTGAATTGGTGTTTGGTTGAGTAAGGCTGCTATAGCCTAGTCAAGTTGATGCAGCCCCTGTTAACTTCCCTGTGGCAGGAAAGAAAACACATAACCAGAATATGTGTTGATTCCAGTCAAGATTAATTGCTGCTGCATCCAGAGTAGAAGGGATCCAGTGTGGTCAACCTGTTATCAAATGGCTAGTTGATTTCTTTGAGGAATGGTAGTGCTGTGGAGAAGGCAATGGCACCCCACTCCAGTACTCTTGCCTGGAAAATCCCATGGACGGAGGAGCCTGGTAGGCTGCAGTCCATGGGGTCGCTAAGAGTCGGACACGACTGAGCGACTTCACGTTCACTTTTCACTTTCATGCATTGGAGAAGGAAATGGCCACCCACTCCAGTGTTCTTGCCTGGAGAAGCCCAGGGACAGGGGAGCCTGGTGGGCAGCCGTCTCTGGGGTCGCACAGAGTCAGACACGACTGAAGCGACTTAGCAGCAACAGTGCTGTATCTGTGCCATGGCATTGGCCTCTTAGAGGCAGGTTGGTTGGCAGTAACCAGATGAATCTTGGTGAGTGGGGGTCCATACTAGTTGGACCAGTTACAGCTTCTATTCCCTGCTCTCATGGATCTCCGTTCATGTACCCACTGGGTGAGCACTGCATTGATCAATGTTAATGGTTAATGTCAACTGGCCCAACAATTCGTTCTACTTGGCATGTAGAGTGTGGACATGGTGGATGTCTGGGATAGTCCTTGATGTGTATCGTGAGGACCTTCACGCCTCACGCCCATTCCTTAGGTCCATCTGCGTATCTCTTTACCATGCTTCATTCCTGATCATCCAAACCTTATTTCTCAAGCCCCTGGACAACTAGTCAGACTATTTGCACCTATGCGAGTCTCTGAAATATTCTTACCTCAGGCTGCTCCTTTTTCCACATGCAATGGATGTTGGCATGCGTGGCCAAAGCTCTGCCCATGGAGGATTTCTCCTCATTGCTCTTCCTCTGGATGACCCAGAGAGGGTGGCAATGTAACAGTAATCTATCCCAGAGTGTGTCCAGCAAGCCAAACCCTCTGTGAAGCAAGCTTTTCCTCCAAACGATCCTAGAGGGCCCCTAGCCCCAACTCCGTGTATCCACCACACATGGATAACTAGAGGAGAAGAGCCCATGTGGTGGGAGACACGGGGGTTTGGGCCACACTTGTGTAGCTTATTTGTATGTTTTTCTTGTGCCCTCTGTCTTTGCTCGAGTTCAACCCTGAATATATTCCTTACATCTTAGAGTACTGCTCAGCCCACTGACCTTGTGAGTTGGTGAACCTGACAGACTTGAGCTCATGATGGGAAGTTCTGGCTACATGAACACTGATAGCTGAAGTCAGGTGTTCTGTTTATACCAGGGTTCAGTGGCATTCCAGGCAGCTGTTTTGCAAAAAATGTATAATGATCTTATGCAAATAGGTCTTCTCCAGATCCCATAAGCAAAGTGTTAGTCATTCAGTTGTGTCCAACTCTTTGCGACCTCATGGACTGTAGCCTGCCAGGCTCCTCTTTCCATGGGATTTTTCCAGGCAAGAAGACCTCCTGTCTAGTAATTCTATTTGGGCTTGCTATAAATGCCACATAATTTCACAGATACCTCTAATGCCACAGTTGTGTGGCCCTAATGTGTGAAGTGATAGGCCTGCTCACACCATGGCCTGGACCTGCTAAAGAGCTCTTTTAAACTCTGGACCCCACTAAAGCTGGCATCCTTTTGTGCCACCATTTACATGAGTTGAAGCCAAGTATGGAAAGATGCCTCCAGAACCCATTGAGGCCAACCAGGCATTATACTTCTTTAAGTTGGAAGGTGCAGGAAGAAAGGATTTGTCCTGTATTATGGATGCGCTAGGGGGCTTCCCATGTGGTGCTAGTGATAAAGAACCCACTTGCCAATGCAGGAGATGTAAGAGACACAGGTTTGATCCTGGGTCAGGGTAGATCCCCTGGAGAGGGGCATGGCAACCCATTCCAGTATCTGCCTGGAGAATCCCAGGGATACTATAGTCCATGGGGTCGCAAAGAGTCAGATGCAACTGAAACTACTTAGCATGCATGCATGGATGACCTAGATGACTGGACCCCTAAACATTTCATGATGTGGCGGGCCCTGGAATTTTAAGAAGAATTTTCCACTCTCTAGAGCACACGTGTCTTAGCAAAGCCTACACAATATTTGCCACTTCTTGGCCCTGCAGTCTGATTAATAATGTCATCAATGTAGTGTATCAGTGTGATGCTTTTCAGGATGTCCAGTCATGTCCCTTTGGACTATATTATATCAGAGGCAGGAGAGAGGACACAGATGGAGGGTAGGGGGAATAGGCTATAAAATATACTTTTATCCATCTAAAGTGAATGTAAATTTTTTTCTGCTTCTCTTTGACCGGCATAGCCACTCACTAGGTCAATGGCCATAAACCATGTATTAATACTTGAGGCTGTATTAATTACCTTTAGCAAAGATACCAAATCTGGCACAGCAGTTTCAATGGAGCTACCATTTGTTGAGTTTGCAGTGAAGCCGGTTTTAATCCCTGAAGCCCAGTCTGTTTTTTGCAAAGGCCAGACTGGTGAATTTAGCGAGGATATAATGGAGATTGTCATTCCTGCCATGTTCTATTAATCATCTCTGTAACTCTTTGCAGATCAGCTACCCTGCCCCCCAAATCTGACACGGCCACTCATTATAATTGAATCCACCTTGCCTCTGATGTTTAAGTGCTACCATCTGCCTCCATTATGCAAGGATCCTAGCATCCCCATAGCTATTAGGAAATCTAGTTCTGTACCATCAGCTCTGGTCAGCAGAGGACAGACACATGGAGCTTCTCAGCCACGGTCTCTCTCTCACCAGAGATTTCTAATTCCTCTGGTAAAAGGCATGAGCTCCAGGTCCTCCTGTGGAATACAGTTATCTGTTGAATTTTCTAGCTCTTCATTGTATGTTCCACTCAAGCATGCCTACTTCATTGAGCCTCCCATAGCAATTTCAGCTTATCTACTTCTCTTGGTGTAGGCCATTTTCTCTCCGCATTTCCAACAGCCATCCTAGCAGCAGTATATTAGCATCATCTCCTGTGGGATCTTTGCTAGGGTCCATTTTCAGAATGCTCCCTTTCAAGAAACTGTCATCTATTCAACCTTACACCACTCTACATCTCTTGATCTTGATCATAATACTGTCCTGGCTTCTGTCAGTACATGCTGGCTAGGTCCTACAACTTCAGAATATAGAGTCTGAGTCAGAGTCCAATCAGGAGTCAGAAACCACACTGTAATTTGGACATGGAAACTTTAACATGTAGAATAATGAAGTATAATAGGGAACTGGAATGATAAATGATTGGCTAGTTAAAAAAACAAAAAAAAAACAAAAAAAACAAAGAGAACTGAGAAGAGTATAAAGCAGCAAACATAAGGAACAGCCACTACCCTTAATGTTGGGATGGAGCAGTCAGGAAGAGGCCAGCCCAGGGCTGAGATCCAGATCTTGTTTAAAGGATATAGTCATGACTCTCAGGATGGCAGAGAAGTCACTGTGGTGCTGAGCAGGTGGAGCAGGAAATTGGCCCTGCAAACTCACCAAATGTGTCCTCCAGGCTGCCTGGCTCAGTCCACTATGAAACTTTCTGATGGGAGTGCTGGGAAAGGCTGCTGGCCACTGGGTGCTGCTGACTGTCCTGCACCAGAACTGGACATGGAAGCTGCCCATGCTGCAGAAGCTGGGAGCTGGAGAAGCTGCAGGAACTGGCCAGGAGTGGCACACGAGAACTAGGAAGGAAAGCCCCTTGCTTCTGCAAAGGTTCTCCATGGCCCTCTAGTGCTGAAGCTTAGCATCATGCCAGCTGGCCAAGAAGAAACATTTAAAGGGCTCAGATCCATTTATACAGAACAGGCAGTGAAGGGTATTTCTGGAACAAAGAGGCAAAAATTGACAACTGGCACAACTCTTTTCTTCCTTTGGCAAGGCCAGCATTTCCCTGGCTAGGTTTTGTTGTGACTTGTTCCTAGTTATTGGTCTGGTAGCCAGGAGGAGAGATGGGGTAGACCTAGAGAGGTGTGCACTATACCAAGGCAGAGGTCTCGGCATCCTTCTGAAGCAAAAGGGGGATATTACTTTCTTCCAGGAAGGGGTGACTGTTTCTGCAGTGCTAGAGGTTCAGGGAGACCTGGGATTCCTTGGCCCAGATGTCCCCATTACATCTCTTCCCAACCAGACCCCTGGACTTGTCATAGTAGACAATGGATGAGAATTCATTGGATAAGAATGCAATGGATGAGAATTCAACTTTATCTGGAATTCTGCTACTCTTACATTTAAAAACTGGACCTGATCTTTAGCTTTTCTGCTTTCTGACTGCAGAGGATGAGGATTTGTCCTTATATGTTGCCAAGGCAGTTAGTTTTCTATTGCTGTGTAGCAAAAGACCACAAAGAGTTGCTTTAAAAAACATCCACTCAGTATCATGCAGTTATGTGGTTTAGGAGTCTGGACTAGGTTCTGCTCAGGGTGTCAGGCCAGCTGCGCCATAGTATATAATATAAATATGGGGGTAGAATCTCATCATATTAATAGGTTCCAAGGATTAGGGCACAGAATCTTGGGAGGCCATTTTTAGAATTCTGCCTTCTAGAGTCTATCCTGTGGTCCCCAAAGATTCACTTTCCTCCTAAATTCAAAATATACTCAACCCCTTCCAAAGTTCCCAAGGGTCTCATCCTATTACAGCATCAATTCAAAGTCCAAAATCTCATCTAAATATCATCATCTCAAAAGTACAAAGTTTCATCATCTAAATCAGGCACAGATGAATCTACTGAGTGTAACCCGCTAAGTACAGCTCCTGGGCACAATTCTCCATCTATTGACCCGTGAAACTAAAGAAATAACAGGCTCTGGTTCGAAAAGCAGGAAATGTCATCAGTCCAAAGCAGTCATTAAATCTAATCAAGCAAGCTCTTAGATTTCAAGGCTTGGGACAACTGGCTCTTGACTCTGCTCTTGGGGCTCTTGGATCCCCTATTCTTCATTTTTCATGAAAGATAGCACATGTTTTCAGCTGAGATGTTTTATCAACCTGCTTCTTGCCAGTGAAATTTTGGGGACCCAGAAACCTTCTTTCGTTTTCCACTCTCTTTCCCTGTGGGTATAAAATTCTTAGAACCTTGTGGGCTTTGCATTGATTGCACAGGGATCAACCAAACATCTAATGAGACAAAAGTCTCTCGACCAGACATCTTTCTGGAATAATCCCTTCTCTACATTTGGCTTCTGCTGAGATGGCTAAGGAACAATAACCCCTAACTTTCCTACAGGACCCCTGGTTTGCTTGAGATCTATGACAATGACAGAGACTGAACTGTGTCCTCCCAAAATTCATCCTTGAAATGCTACCTCCCAGTACCTTAGAATATGATTTTATCTGGAAATAGGGTTACTGCTGAGGTAGTTAAGATGAGGTCAACCTGGAATAGGTGGACCCTTAATCCAATATGACTGGTATCCTTATATAAAGGGGAAATACACACACACACACACACACACAGATGCAATGAGAAGATGGAAGCAGATATCAGGATGGTGCTTCTACAAGCCATGGAACTCCAGAGATTGCCAGCAACCTCCGAGAAGCTAGAGAGAGGCATGGAACAGATGGTCAGTCTTCAGAAGGAACCAACTTTGCTGACACCTCAATCTCAGGAACTGTGAGACAATACATTATTGTTATTTAAGCTACCAAGTTTGTGGTACTTCAGTGCGGCACCCCAGCAAACTAGTACAACCCCTGATCTCTGGTGACTGGCTCATGGATCTTTCTGAAGTTTCAGCAAAAGGTTTTACAGCCACATACCAGGGCTTTTCTTCAGGCCAGTTTTTGGCAGCCATTTGGCTTCCTTGGTGGCTCAGATAGTAAAGAATCTGCCTGCAATGTAGGATACTTGGGTTCCATCCCTGGGTTGGGAAGATCCCCTGGAGAAGGGAAAGGTTACCCACTCCAGTATTCTGGCCTGGAGAATTCCATGGACTGTACAGTCCATGGGGTCCCAAAGAGTCAGACATGACTGAGCAGCTTTCACTTTCACTTTCTGAATTTTACCATCTTTCGCAATCTAGATAGGCTGAGAATTTCCCAAATCATTGTCTCTGTTCCCTTTCAACAATTCGTCCCTAAATTTCTTTTCTCCTCTTGTATTTTACTATCATTAGCAAAAAGAAACCAGGCTTTGCCTAGAGAATTTCGGCTATGTATCTACATTCCTTGCTTATAAGTTCTGTTTTCCACATAACTGCTGGACACAATTGTGCTAAGTTTTCTGCCACTACATAACAAGAATTATCCTCTCTCCAGTTGCAATAACATATTCCTCACGTCTGTCTGTGCCCTGCCAGCATCTTGTTTGTTTCTATTAATGATTTGCTCATGGAGATTGAGGCTTTCTCTAAGGCAGTTTAGGAATCCTAAATTTTCCTCATGTTATTTTGTCCTGCAGCATCTTGAATGTACATATTTCTACTAAGAGTCGGTTCAAGGCAATCTTGGTCATTTCTGTCATGCCCCTCAAGATTCTCTTGGCCTCTACCCACTGCCCAGTTCCAAAGCCATTTCTACCTTTTCAGGTATTTGTTTTGGTACCCTGCTTCCAGGTACCACATGTTGTAACCTTCTATTGCTGAACATCACAAATTGGTGGTGGTGGTGGGGGGGGGCAGGGAGCTTGACACAACGCAAGGCCCTTGGCTTTCACACTTGTCTACAGCGGATCATTAAGCACCCTCAGCCAATCATTATCTTACTCCAGTGTGTCAATGGCATTCACCAGTAGCCTTCAGAGTCCACTGTCTTTAAAGTTAGTACTTATTCTGCCTTTCAAAAGCCTGTGCCATCAACAACCGCACCCCTCAACCCCCATGCCCAGTGCATTCCCTTCTGCAGGGTCACAGTCTGAACAGTTGTCCCACCTATCACTAGTGATCGTGTCTTCATTACCAGCTGCCCAGCAAGGGTCCAAAATCCCAGTTTTGACTCTGCTTCTCTGGGTTCGATCCCTGGGTTGGGAAGATCCGCTGGAGAAGGAAATGGCAATCCACTCCAGTATTCTTGCCTGGAGAATCCCATGGACGGAGAAGCCTAGTAGGTTACAGTCCACGGGGTCGCAAAGAGTCGGACACGACTGAGCAACTTCACCTTCACCTTCACCTTCCTGAGCCAATCCTAGTACCAACTGTATTAGGTCAGGTCCCGATAAAACTTGGAAAGTCTTCAAGGAGAAGGACTGGACAGAGCTCAAGCTGGGCAGAGTTGAACTGTGAGGCATCCATGCAAAGCCCTCAGCTGATCTCACAGGAGCTCGAAGGCAGCTCTTTAAAACTGGGCCCCCTGAGGCAGGAAGTCTGGGTCTTTATCCCTCTGCACTAACCAGTCACTGGAAGTGGGCTGCCCTTAGGGAAGGGAGGAGGTGTGACTTTGGGGGAGGTGTGACTTTGGGGGAGGTGGCTGTCTTCAGCTGAGAGCAATCCTGGAAAGAGACTCAGAAGCTGAGGCACAAAGGCTTTGGAGTGACTGGGAGAACGAGTGCCTGGACCCTGAAGCGGTGGCAGTGGGGTGAGGGAGGGGCAGGGGGTGCTTGGGGGGTAGAATTTGGAAAAGCACACCACAATATCTACTGCAGTTATTGTTTTCTGTATCTGCTATTATGTAACATTTATACTTTGTATTAATTCTTTACTGTTGCACAAATTACCCCCAAACTTAAAACAACAAACGTATCATTTCATCATTTGTTGGTCATGAATCTGAACTCAGCCTAGACAGGTGTCTCTGGCTCAGGATCACCAAGCTACTGGCCTGGGCTAAGTCAATTCCAGACTGTACTGTGCTGGACAGCCCGCTTCCAAGCTCACTGATGTGGCTGTTGGCAGGCCTCAGAAGATCACTTCCAAGTTCACTCACGTGGTTGCTGGCAGGCTTCCGTTCCTGGGCAAGTCATCCATAGGCTGCCTTAAGTGTTTTCACGACACAGCAGCTGGTGATTAAAGAGGGAGAGACCATGACCAGAAGTCTTTTTTCTTTGCTCCCAAGTCTTCTTGTAACTAATCTTGAGAGTGAAGCTGCATCACTTCTGTCATATTCAATTCCTTAGAAGCAAGTTTCTGAATCCAGCCCAACTAAAGGGGAGAGGATTGCATGGGGTGCAAATATCAGGAGGTGGGGGTCACTGGGGCCCCTGTCACAAATACTACCTGGCAAACACTGAGCTGAGCATTTTACCTGCCTGGTTTTATTTAATCCTCACAGTGAACTCAAGGGAGCTGCTATTAATATCTTCCTTTGCAGATGTAGAAATAGGCAGAGTGGTTAGATAACTTGCTCAAAGCCATACAAGTGACTGTTAGAGGAGAGAAAAAAAGAGTCCAGTTTTGCAGACACACACGTCTATGTGTTTCTATTTCTTATACTGTCTCCATTAATAACATCTCAGGAAAGTCAAAATTGTTGCAAAGATCAAAGCTAGATTAGGGGCTATCAGCTTTAGGTGCAGAGGCTGGGAGTGAGAGGTACCAGTCAGAGAAGTCTAAACCCAGGCAATTACTAACTCAGGAAGCTCAGGAAAAAGGCTGGGGACACAGAAGGCAGGCCAGAAGTCTGGGTAGAGGGGAATTTTGAACTGGTTATGTTCTTGATGAAATCAGCTGTGGACATGAGGAAACTCCTCCTTCCTTTGCAAGTGTATAGTTGCTGAGTAGGGACTAGAAATAGAAGTAGCAGGGTTACAAGTGAGCTACAACTATCACTTAGTCATGCCCCTCAAAGTTCTTGCATAATGGACTGTGCAAAGTTATAAGCTTTTAATTGTTAGACTTTAAGTTTTAACTGTTAGACTTCAATCTTAGGGCTTTTCCAAGTTATCTTATTGCTGTGTAACAAACCACCCCGAATCTTAGTGGTTTCTAACAAAAATAATTTCTAGTGATTCTCTGAGTTGGCTGGGCAGTTATTCTGCTGGCATCACCTGGGTTCTTAAGCAGGCGTTTAGCTGGAGTGTTAGCTGAGCTGAAGGGTCTGTGATGCCCTCACCCACAGGCCTGGAATCTTGATAAGGACACCTGGGACGTCTGTTTCCAGCAGTTCTTGTCAGTCAGTTGTTTCACCTGAGTTATCTCAGTCATGTCCCAAGAACAAAGGCGGCTGTTGCGCTAGGTTCCAGAACCACATCACTTCCTCACATTCTATTGCTCAAAGAAGTCTGAGACCAGCCCAGGTTCAAGGTAGTTGAGAATGGCCACTAAGTTCCTAGTGGGAGCTTAATGGAGAGAGGGGCAAGGCCAAGACTACAAAAGGGTATGGACACAGGAGGCATGGCTCATCAAGGATCACTATTATTACCATTTACCATGGAGACCTTGACACTGCAATAAAGTAGTTCTAGCTACCTCGGTACAGGCAGCAAGTTAGAGGCCCCACAAGATAGGATTGCAGTGTGCCCAAGACTGACCTGTCTTCACTGCAGGGCACTGGAATAAGCAATGGCTAATCTGTGCCAGGAGCTTCAGAGTCTGGACCCGATCAGAAATAGAAACATGTAAGACTTAAGATGTTGGAAGACTCAGTTAAAATAACCAGATTCTACATGAAATTGAATTCAGGCTGCTGTTGGGATAAAATAATACACATACACATATACCCTGCTTTAGAAAGATTCTTCAAACTGCAGGCAGAATTTAGTGGGACTTAACATTAATCTTGTAGTTCAAGGTCAGCATTTAAAAAATAGAAAATATCAAAGTGGATATTTTTCTTGAATTTTTAATTCACTTATACAAACAAACTCATCAATATATATATATTGGATAGCCAACTAATGAGAAAATACACTTCTTACTATGGCACACAGCCAAAGTTTGAAAGCCAGATTTAGTATATGCTGGGGTCAGGGGCTTATCTACTTTATATTCATGAAAAAAGTGTGTCAACATCAGTAGAGTTACAAAATGATAGAAAATAAGAATGTTAATTCTATGATTTGGGCAGTTATGTTCCATTCTCAAAGGTTTTAAACAAAAGGAACCTTGAACAAGGTTTCTCCTTTCTATGTGCTTAACTCCCTGAGTGGAATTCTTAATCTGAATGAAATAGGGTGCATCTTGAGCTGAAAGGCTCCTGGCAGAAAATGGTTGCTCCTCCAGTGGCTACAGTAACAGCTCATGCGTTGGAGAATTATTTCCTTGCTTGTTGTTGGGTTTCCTCCACTGGAACATGGGCTCCATGAAGCAGAGACTATCTTGTTTATGGTGGAACCCTCAGTGGGCAGATCAGTGCCCAGTACGTGTTGAGCACTCCATAAACATTTGTGGAGCAGACAAATGAGTGCATGAATGAATGGAGAAGGGAGCCTGATCCAAGTACCACATTTTATAATCATTGCTTTTCACTGACTGTGCTTTGTAAGTGCTTTCCATCTGGCTTCTTTTTCTTCAGACTGATTCAGAAGCCAATCATGATCCTTTCTTCAAACAGTTTTCCAGGATAGGTTCAGATTATTGCTTAGACAGAGTAGTGTTACTGAAACCAATCAGCCCTGAGCCAGGCAGCAGAGAAAAGAGAGAACTAATCACTCTAACTTTGGCCAGCAGCCGTGAAAACACGCTACCTTTCATACAGAGGTCAGCAGGATTCGTGGGCTGGACAGCATGTTATGAAGACTGTCAACTGAGGATAAGGAAGAAATGAAGGGAAGAAAGACACGCAATGGATATGGCTACTTTTTTTTTTTTACTGTGAACATTAGCATTAAATTGGTTACCGTACACATCCAAAGGCCCAGCATCTTGGAAATATCATGAAATGGCACATCTTGTACCAGAGTCTCACAAGAATAAAATAGACAATGCTACATCAAGTGGTTAAAAATACACAAAAAAGTAGTTTTAACAGTCTATAAATTTTTATACTTAAAATCATGATTGAGTTGAAATTAAAAAAGTGCATTTCAATTGCTAAAAAAATAATATTGGTATAGTTAACACAAGGGGGGGGGAATCAGTACATTGAGGGATCTGACAGGATGCTGGAATACAGAGGACTCTGGGAAGCTGGGCACGTTTGGAGATGTGGGAGGGAAGCGTGGTTCCCCCTCACCATGGTTCCCTGGGGCCAAGCAGCTCTCCCTCCCCAATGTCTTTCCCATCTTACGAGATCCTGTCCCATTACCTGTCACCTCCCCAACTGAAGACTCCTCTAAACTTCTTTGCAGCATGAGAGGTTCCTGCCCTACATGAGTCCAACTTGACCTCAACTGTACCCTCACAGAGGTAGGAGAGGGACACTGCCCTCTTCTGGACTTGACACAAGTGCCCCAGCCACATGGCCTTAATCCTTATGACCTCGCAGGCAGAACAGGGACCAAGCAGCTTCTGTTTCATCAAACTCCTTTGGACAAATGTTCAACATTCAACAACAAGCTCTGTAAACCTAACGCTGAACAATTCCTGGCAAGCAAACTGGATTTTTTCTTTAAGAAATGAGGAAAAGTGCAAGTGATTTCAGTACTGTCAGGGAAAACAAAAATAAAGACAAACAAGTTACACCTGGCCCCTCACCTGAACCGATCACAGCTTCAGTTTTCTTTTTCATCAAATGGAGTTACAAGCAGACGCCTCTGTCTACCTATATTGCTCAGGGACAGATTTGGCTGGGGAAGAAGGGCCAGGCAGACACCTGTTTGGAAGGCCATTTCAGGTACAAATGCCTCCCAGTTCTACAGGCTAAATAGTTAGGGTCTGGGGTTTCCTCTTGGTTGATAACTGACCTGCTTCTTGTGAGGAAGATGCCACTATAAGCACAAACAAAGCTTGTGATCAGAGAGCTGATGAGGATTAGGAGCCCGAAGGCAAATAACTGACACAGAGGGAACCTGAGCTGAACTCTAACTGGGCGGAGTGGATGCCACAGCAGACCTCCCACAGGTCAGGGTGCAGAGCTGACCCCAACGACTTGCTCTCGGCTCTAATGGACATGTGCCTGGAGCAGAGAAGGCAAGAAGCATTTCCTCATTCATACTCCAGTTATCCCTGCCACTCTTCTTCTTCTCAGAGACATGATGGCCCTGCACTGGTGGTGGGATTTGGGAGGAAGAAGTAAGGAGGGTGGCCTTTCTGCTTTTCATTTAGCACATGACAGATCCCTCAAGGGAAGGGTTTCAGTTCAGATGCCTGACCCACAAGGACCCCTGACCCACACATCAACCTTTGTTTCCATAAGGCTGAGCACTTAGTAATATGGGGAAATGTCTTAAAAACCAAGATCTGAAAACAATATTGAGCCAAGAAAGAGTATTCTGTGAGAGACTTAAAAGTGGGATGTTGCTTTAGAAGGTGAGAATAAAGAAGCTGAAGTATTTTGTTGCTCCCTTGTGGACAAAGCCAGTACTGCTGGTGGAGCAGAATCACACTGCCCATGTCAAGAAAAGATGAAAAGGCTTACTCAAAACTTGCAGAAGATTTGAGAATTCCTCTGAGGCTGCATATGTATGGTTGGGGATACAACTCTAGCAGGAAACACCAAAATATGCCACATTCTTTCTTTTTCACTTTTGGAAAAAGTCTCAGGAGTTGAATGATCAAGCATAGAAAAGGTATTTCCAGGTTAGGTTAGAGATTCTAAGCGAATAAAGTATTTCCCCATGAGCTTTCAAATGCAGTTAAACATAGCCTCAAGTCCTATGCAGAATGTGAGTTGGAGTCTCTGGCCTTGTAATCACACAGTCCCTTTCCACCCGTAAAAGGCAGGTAAGAAGGAAGCTGTTTGTCAAGGGAGCTGGATATTTAGAAACCCCTGGACTCTCCAGCACATCCACCAGAGAGACAGGCTCTTTGGTTGACCAAACCCAACAACACAAGTACCAGACTTCCTTCCAACTCTGGAAGGAAAACTCAGCTCCTACTCCTTCTTGCCCTGTCCCCCAAATCATTTTCAAGTAATTTGTAACATCCCTGGTCTCACCAGGGAAGCTCAGATAGTGTGAAAGTAGAAAGTGGAAGCGACACTTCTCCGGGGCAAAGACCCTTTGATACCTGTGCCAAGCGTCTCATACAGACATGGACATGAAACAAGTCAACAGTCTGTCTCAGGGATGTGGCTCCTCAGTGTGAGCCCCCCATCACTCCCACTGCTGTACTGCCTGAGAGTCCCAGGAGAAAAGCCAGATATACAAAGCGGTTGCTTTCGGTAGAAAGTTACTACATAAAAGAAGAAAACTTCTAGGTCAAAAATGGGGACTACCAAGGCATATTAAAGTAAAAAGATTTAAAACAACAAGAAACTTTTGTTACTTATTCTGTAGAAATCAACTTTTTGCATTTTGTAAACTAGTATTCCCATTCCAAATAGCCATTGAAATCTTCAAATGTCTAGAACGTATTCACTATCAAACATAAGCATTCTCACAATTTTGCACTATCCCATCAATAACATACTGTCACCAGATAAAAAGCAGGAAGAATTTATTAACAGCTGCCTTCTTAGACTCCCACTTCATGTGGTTACTAGTTAGTCTTGAAAACCTGAGTATCAGAATTATTAACGTTAAGGAAAGAGACATGACATTTCAAGTCAGAAAGGAAAGATTTTGACTAAGGCCAACATACTCAACAGCCTTCTTTTACTTTAAAAAAAAAAAAAGGCAATCTAATTTCCTCATTTTAAAGAATTGAATTTGTTTTCAGTTTTGGAGGAGAACTGAAAGGGAGCAAGAGGCCTGTACACAGCACAAACTACAGTGTTGACCGTGAAAGGTGAGCCAATGACTAAAATGTTTTTATCAGTAAGGTGCTCATATCACATGGAGAATACAAGGAAACCTCTTTTTTATTACATCCTTCATATATTACGTATCAACAATATTTTTAAAATTAATTAGATGAGAACAAGCAGAAGAGAAAGTAACTGGAAGCTTTTGAGGGATAGGATAAAAGAGGCAGATCAAAACTCAGTAAGGGACTTCTGATAAACCCAGAGAGCAATCTGAAATTAGACTAAAATAAAATTATGAGTACAATCTTGCAAAATGTTTCTAGAAGAGAGAGACAGCACATAGAAAGAGGGCATAGTAACAGCAGCATTCACGACCCCTTACTCAGAAAGGGGAGGCATTCAGGAAGACTAAGATGAAAAAAAGATGTTTGGAAGAGATACTTAGTGACCTTTAGATTGAAAGGACCATCTAGTTTCTGGTGAAAGAAAAACACATGAGGAGTAAGATAAGGATAAAATATTTCATCATTAGAGATGTAATACATGAAGAAACAAGATATTAATAAAAATTTAAAGTGTAATCTAAATGGAACAAAACAGAAATGCTAAAAAATTCACACCCAAGGTTTCAGCAAGCTGGTGGAGACAAAGCAACTGGAATACAGGTGAGTTCCAACAATTATGGAGGATGAAATAATCAGAGGTAGGATTCAGATCAGGAAAAGGATGTTCCAGGATGCTGGCTTTTTGAAGGCACTCAAGAACAGAGTGAGAGAGACTGAAGCTGCAGCGAGAGAGCTTAGAGAGATGTACACTCACTAACCTGTCATAAGAAAGTTAAAAAACAACTCCAGGAACATTGTGACAATACATATATTATCAAGTTATACACAGAGTCTAACAAGGTAGAAATCCACTTTGTAAGTAGTTTCTGACAACAGTATAGCTTCCACTTAGGGGATAAGAAAGAGAAGTTTTGTTTTCTGGATATGCAATTCTGCAAATGATAAATGATAGATAAAATTTACTATCTAATTCTTTAAACAGAAGTACCAAGTTACAGCTTCAAAGCTGGGACCATCAAGGAGTGTGATTTTCCTTTGAATATTGCAAAACCTATCCTCTAAGACAAAAAGATCTGATCACAAAGTCTATAAAAAGTCCAGAGAGTATAAAAGTACAGAACTATGAAAGTAGGTATCTTGATGGCAACTGTTATGGCTTCCATAGAAAGTCTAGAGAGGATCTCTGGTTCGCTTTATCGAGGTAGTGTCCAGGGTTGGAAGGTCATTGTTATTTGTCACAAATGCTATAGATGACAGAAGCAGGTTAGCTAGGGTGTTGCTAGTACATAATAATGCCAGTATCTCTTAATGGCTAATGACCTTTCATTCCTGAAAAAAAAAAAAAGGATCTTTTGGGAAATTTCCTATCTTGGTTCAGGCAAAGGAAAATTAAAACCCAATATTTACTTACTCAATTTTAATAGTCTGAAGAAATCCAAGTGAGTTGATTTTTGTAATGGGATATAGTTCATAAAATTCCTAAATGTAATTTATCCCTTTTCCATCAAATACTTCTCATATAGTCTGGAACAGCATCAAAATGTTCATCATGTTGGTTAGCAAATAATAATAAAAGTTGTTATCTTCTATACAGTAGCTCAAACAGAAGGATTTCTCTAACTTTAGTCTTTCTTTCTTTCTTTTTTTCAAACATTAAAATCCCACCCACCATTCTGTATTTCACTAACTGAAATCTTTAAGATGTGGTAAACACACACACACATACACATATATATACACACACATCTGCAATGAATTTCTATTTCTGCTTGATTTTCTTAAAATTTAAAATTTCCAGTGAAATAAAAATTAAGCTAAACAAGCATATCCATTCAACAAACATAAAAACTGGAAAAAAAAAGTCAAGAAACAGAAAATCAAAAGTTTACAAGCATCTCTTCAGAGTATTTTGCCTTTAGAATATAAGGGACAATCAACCATATATAGAGAGTGTATATAGGGAACACTGTAACCACAATGAAAATTTTCTTCCAATCAATGTTGGTTTAAGAAACATGGTCTGACTACGGCAATGTCCATGCTTAGTCATTAATTTAGCACAGAAAATGTAAATGGTAGACTGTAAAAGTATATGTAACGGATTTGTAAAGGCTACTGTGAACTATGTAGTCAAGTTTTACGTGGAGACTTCCCTGCCTGCTAAAAATAGGAGTCAAATCACAGATATACATGGAAAGGAAGCCACATGCTCTAAACTGCTCATCTTACTTCCTTCATTCAAATGTAAAAAGTCTAACTCTGTATAAACCTGCCTCTCTCAATTTGAGAAAGCAACAAGCAGCCTTTCATTAAGGCTAAGGAAGAGTTTATATTTGAATGACAAATCTACATGAAATAATAGAAAAATGTAAAAAGAAAATTAAAAAGCAATATCAACTCAAGCTGGGAATTTCTAAGTCAGTCTTAATTCTAGCAATGGTACAAGCCTTTGAACACAGTAAAATTTAAGTCATGAAAAAGTCTCAATTTGATATCTATATAATGCTGAAATGTGGCCTTTGTTGTCTTTAAAATTTAAATATAGATAAGGGCTGAGAACTCAAACTCCTCCAGAGTTATTTTTTCATAAACAGATAACAAATAGTTAATAATTTCTGAAGAAGTGACAGGGTGCTGTACCACAGGTGGGAGGGAACACGCCACACAACTTTTATCTTAGTAAAGGATCCCATCAGATTTTTAACCCTGAGTTTGAGTCTTAAGCATGTTAAACCTGATGCACATATATGTTTAAGGCTTCATCCTGCAGTTCTATTCAGAAACATTGTTATGAATATTCTTAATGCATTTCATTAGGGATATGTAATCTGACACTGATGAGTAGCCAATATATTCTGAGCAGTTTTCCTGAAGACCACAAACCCCAAATCAGGGAAGGTACACTTAACTAGGGGGAAAATTTGAGTTTCCAGACTGTTCCATAATATATTTCACTAAGAACTGTATTGTGTGACAATGCTGATTTTTCAAAAAAGATAATCCCTTTTTTTTTTTTTTTGCTTCTATTAAGGGTGGTAGTGATTTTCTGCTTAGTATTGGTTTTCCTACATAGCAGATATTTTATGGCTATATTCACTTGAACGAAAAAAGAAATATGACTACCTGGATTTTCCAGCATGTAATTTATAGTACACCTCATAAAATGGTTGATTCTGCAGGTCTCCAGTTAGAATTCAGAACTGTAGCCCAATACTGTAAATTTATTTAGAATAAAATAAGGTATAACCAATTCAGCTCAATTTACATCTTAAAAATCATTTTAATATTATAAGCTTGGACATGAAAAAATGGTATGTCCACACAAAGGTGTATACCCACAAACTTGTCATGGAATGCCAAGGAAATTGTGGAAGTAAGGGGAGGCAACCACTAAAGATAGAACAGTCATAAATAATTAACTTTTCTTATTGGTTTGGGTACTTGAGTGTTCAAAGAATGTATACAAACATTTAAAACAGCATTCTTTAGAAGTTACATCCAAAAATAGGGAGAAAAGTATGATACTGAAGATACTTTTCTGCCTCACTCCCAAATTTTCCTATGCTCACTATAGAAGACAAAGGCAATAATCAGAAAGAAAAAAATCGGAAGTATTAAACCAAAAAGCTAGCAGAGAATGCAGCATTTTAAAAATAGGGACTTAACCTCAATGGAGAGTTCCAGTTTTTCCTACCACAGAGCTAATAAGCCAGAAAAGTGCTGCAAATATTTCTGCACACTTAATATTAAAAATAAAAATAAATAAAAGTCAGGGTTCTGAGTCACGCAAAGATTTAAAGGCCCGAGGAAAGAAAAATGAAGAAATTTCAAGATTAAAAAAACCGAGGAAGGGAGAGAGAGAGAAAGTAGACTTCACGCTGGAACTCAGTTCACTGACATGAAAAATTACAAAACTTTTAGCTATACTGAGTCTGGATAAATGTGATCAGTTAAAAATAATCTGTTAGCCCTTCTGCTCAGCCTTTCCTATAATGAACCCCCGACTGACCATGCTCTTTAGAAGTTGCCCAAACTCTTCCAAGTCTGCTCCAAATTAGAGATTGGCTCTTCTTATCACCAAGAAGACTGCTACCAGGTAATTACTTGCAGAGGACAGGGCAGCAAAATGTCACTTTCTTCCCCTCACTGCAATTTTGACTGTGTTGAACAGTTTGATGTTGCAACTATATCCACTGATACAAGAGACATTTAAAAAATCATAACCCATTTGTGTTCTTATCCAAATTTCTCAGCCACTATCAGCAACATCATGTTTTGATTTTAATGTACTATTTTATCTTTCCACAACAATTCTAGAAAAACAAAGCAACCTCAGAATAAGCAGTGTAGCAGGAGACTTCAATCTGTCATCCCACAAAAGTTGAACCTGAACACAGTTCTGAGGGAAGTGAGACGTGACTGAGATGAAACAGCCTCCCCAACTTCCTCCTCTTGATGGTGAACAGCTTGACTCAGATTTTCAAAACAGGCCAGCTTCAGGTGACTTCCCTGGAAAAGGCTCAACCCCCTGCAAATCATTCCATTTAACACACTAACTGAACCAAACGGAACATGGAGGACAGAGCATGTCCATAAGCCTAACAGACCCCCCAAGTGTTAAGCAGAGATAAAAAACTACCAAGGACTTAGGTCAAGTTCTGAAAGCAAAACCTCATTTTTTGCAGTAACTTGGTCTGGAGACCCTCTGAGATACATCTACTTTCTGAAGCACCTTTGAGTTGTACGGATGTAAGAATAACTTTGAACTATAGAAGTTATATGCATCTTTAAGAATCACATTTTGATGATTATAAAAATTTTTTCTATTTTACAACATAGGTCCAGCTACACTGAAAAAATTACACCGCTTATTGAAATAATTTCATTTTAGAAACAGACTACTAAAGAAGTCTATACAAAAACTCTAAAATAATTTCTGTAGTAAAATAAAGAGTGCATTAGGAGAGCTACACAAAGAAGAAAATTTCTTTCTCTATAATGCTTGATATACTGTGAAACACAGCTAGCTCAACTCTGAAGCCAGCACCAAAAGCTGAAAATAATTTGTTACGATACACAGTGATACAATTAATGCTCTGGATTAATCTCACAGCCTTCCCGATTAGTACAAAGGAAACCAGGCCTGTCCCCTCTTTGAGGAGAAGTCCAGGATATAAAAGCAAGCATACCTCATCAGCTGATATGAAATTATAAAATTCCACAAGTCTGAGTATTTGAAATTTATAAAAGTCACCAGAAAATGCAAGCAAATTGGGCTTTACTTCGGTGGTTCCCTGGTTTAGATGACCGTTCCCTCCGTGAGCTCAAGGTCTTCTTGTTCACTCCCTCGGATGTGCTGATTCACCAAGACAATGACAAAGCTCTGGGTGGAGGCTGAGTCTGACAGCTACAGAAAGGCTCACCAGCCCCCTGTCTGCAAGAGGGGCACGCGACTCGCGGAGAACACCCTTGGGGAGATGGTGTCAGTGGTGCTGAGCTGCACTGTTCTTCTCGGCCAGGTGCCGCAGAAACGTGTCCTCCCCCTGGCCTCTGTTATTTAAAGGCTCACTCTTAAAGAGCGCTGGAGGCGGGGGCAGGTGCGGGACCGGGGGGATGGGCAGGTGGTGCGGGTGGTGCGGGTGAGCGTGGAT